>JAHBCN010000746.1:0-155682 GCA_019359885.1 Listronotus oregonensis
ATTTTTGATGTAAATCTTTATAACTGAGAAAACAATTTATAAACTTTAGCTATTTTAATGAACAAATATTTAAAAATTTGGGTCACTAAGGGCAAAATTTAAAAATCTATTACAGCACAGACCTAGCAAAAATAGAGGACTTTTAGATTTTTTTTACTTGGGGTCGATAGATTTAACCGTCTTCAAAATATCGCGAAAATGGATACGAAAATGGCCCGCCGAAATGGGTTCATTTTAGGCGCGTAAATAGACTCTTAATTTTAGTTTATTAAAAAATATTGATTAGCAACATAAATAGTTATAAAATATTTTATACTAAAAATAACTTAAATTTTTTTGGTGTATTACTTATTTAAACAAAAAACTTTTCTCCTATAAATTTAGAGCAATGTGGGCCACAAATTAATAAAAAAAAAAAACAAAAACTGGGGATACTTTTTATTATATACGGTACACAAAAATAACATAAAATATTAGATATAAGGCAAAATAAAAAATTATCTGCTTATTCCTAAGATAATATGCAGTGTCAACCATAAAGTCCGCATCAAATGGGAAAATTTTCCCCCAATTACTTCGGGTAATTTTTTTTTTGCCAAAAGTTTTTGTTTGAAAAATAATGCCAACTAATGTATACAGGGTGCCACAGATTCGAGTGCATGGCAAAGTTATGTATTTACGTAACTAACCATATCCACTTTAGAAAGTTGCATAATTCCGAGTACTTTTGGAGATATCCGAAAAAAAAACGATATTTGCCGATTTCGTTTTTATTTTTTTCTGACGTTATTTAAAGAGATATGGAAAAACAAAAGATACTTTCTCGTGGTCACTTTTTAAGCTCTACAAAACAGCGTTAAGAGATTTTCCGCACGGGCGGTTCGTTTTCGTTAAATCATCATCAACTTTATTTTTTTAAATACGGACCTGGTTTTTTTATTTTATTTTTTGAACCCCTTATTATTCCAATAACAAAAATGTATAACACTAAATATTTTTTAACAAATATGAAACGCCCCTATAAGAAATGTTGTGCGTTTCTTCTCTATCTCATTGTCTCTTATGGAAAATATGTTTATTTAACAGAAAAATATTAAGTGTTATACATCATTGTAATTGGGATTATAACTGCTTCAAAAAAAATGCAATGAACAATTGAGTGCCGTATTTAAAAAAATAATGTTGATGATGGTTTAACGAAAACGAAACATCGTACCAAAAATGTCTCAACCCTGTTTTGTAGAGTGGCCATGAAAAAGTGTCTTTTATTTTTCCACATCTCTTTAAATAACGTCAGAAAAAAAATAAAAACGAAATCGGCAAATTTCGTTTTTTTCCGGATATCTCCGGAAGTACTCGGAATTTTACAACTTTCTAAACGGCATGCTGTTAGGCACCTAAATGCGCAACTTTTTAATAATTTAACCGACTTTGTATCTCTTCCGGTTTCCAAGATCCCCATGCATGTACTTGAATCTGTGGCACCCTGTATAAGGATGATCACGTGACTTTTTTAGCTGTCAAATTTGTTTTTTTTTTCAGAAAATCGCAAAATGAAGCATTATCTTTCAAAATTTCGAAAAATTGTATTGGCATGTTGCAAAATATATTTTGGGGGCAGCTAAATTGATTGCAGCGCTCGCTGTGGTCAAATTTTTCGAGAAATCATACACCCAATTATCCATGGATATGTCTTCATCCCTAAAAGTTAATTAAATTAAAAAAATAAATACGTGAAAACCTTTAGAAAACTTTTGCTGATTTTGTAAGACCATATTAATTACATACCCTTTCACTTTCCTAGGGGGAGTCTCCAATAAAGTGGAGTCAAAAAGATGTACTTGTTTTAAACATAAAAGCTTAAACGTTATTAGATAGATCTACACCAAAGAAATGATGTGTTTTTTAAATCAAGAACCAAAGTTTACGAAGATTCGTAAATATACAAAACAACGTAAACAATAATTTGAATGTATTAGCCTATAATAATTACCTTCCATCAACAGATTGATTGTCAAATATATGAGCAAAATTTTTTTTATGATGGCTCCGGGCCTTAAATATTTGCTATTGTTTGCCTTAATCAAAATATCCTGTGGATCAAAATGGTCTGAGCTTAGCACAGGGTGCTTTGGTAAATGTTGTCCCTCTTCAATTCCCACAAGAGAAAACCAAATGTGTCTTGTCATTGGATCTGAGGGAAACCTAAAATATTAGAAGATCCTTTTGTATAATGTATAATTTCTCCCACAATATTATAAACCTACTCACAAACTAATAAATTCGATAATATTCTAATAAAAATAATAAAACAATTACAATGCATAAATAACTTTTGGTCTAGTTACTTTCCTTCAGGCTATTGTAAATCTACGCTACTGACCTTGGTAAAAACATCGCCTAGCAAACAGAACCTAACTTACTTATCAAAAGACACATCTTCGTGCAAATTGTCCAATTTTTTACACAAAACACATTCACGCACCATTTTAGAGTTTTTAATATAAGTTTGTAAATAGTTTTAACAGATAGTTTTAATAAAATCACCACAAAACACTTAAGAAAATCTAGGGCAACGTCGCACTACACCTAATCAGGTTCATTCCATTTATCAACGGACCGGTTGTAAAATTCCTACGCGCGTTGAAGCGGCATTGCCATATTCCGCCTGCGAAATTCCTTGGCGGGCGAAATGTAGCAATGCGAAACGTATTTAACCAAATAAAAATAAATAAAAAATGGTTTATGTAGCAAAATTATCTTTAAATTATTTATTTTTTAAAGCCAATCTAGTAATCTATTTATTTTTATGCCCATTTTTTATTATAAATATAGAACTTAAAGGCAATTTTATTTAGAAATTCACTTCAACCTGGCAACAGATTTTATCGACTTTAGTTACGCGTTACGTCCTTTTACAATGTCTGACCGTAAGTTCGTGTTTTCGAGTTCCTGTTTGAAATCATTGCATTATTATAAATGTTATGCGGATTTGCACACAATAATGCTATTCTATATTTACAAAAATTACTTTATGTTAAAAAAAATACCCTAAGAATTTACAAAAAAAGTAGAAAACGGTAAAATAGAAAATACAAATTGTTTCGTGAGGTAATACCATGGAATTTCCAAAATCCATTACGCAAAATTTAAATTATTGTAAAATTAAAAATTGGCTAAATTACATTTACAAATTTATTTTATATTTTATAAATGGTAACCGACTTGTAACCAATACTTTGATAATTGTTTTTTGAATTTTAAAGGTTTCTCGAGTTTTTTAGGTGATCTGCATCTTCTTAAGGGTCACTCGACACATAATTATGTTCAAAATATTGTCGAGGTTTGGGAATAATATAAATTTGGTATCTTCGCCCTCGATAAACAAAAAAATATGTTTGTACTTATTGGGAATACTTTTATTAATGCAGATAAAAGAAAATAAATATTTTGTCTATGTTAACAGTACTTTTAACATTTCTTGAGTTTATTCTTTATACAATTACCTCCACAAAAAAAAACAGCTACTACAAGCTGGCCACAATTTTAAAGCTGGCTTCCTCGCCATCCTCAGTAACGATACTGTGACACACATTTTTATTCAGAATTTCATAAAAGAATATACGCGGTGCCACAATTTGACGAAGTTTCTTACCCGGTATTCGCTTTAAAACATCGCACAATAGCAGTGTTCACTTTCCTGGAACAAGGGGTAAGAGATTACAGTGGCCGACAAAGAGTGACCGCAAAATTAGCCTATTTTCTCACCCATGCCAGAGACCTTAAAAATATTTTGCTTATGTCAAGTTATTGGTAATGAAAAATCAAGATGAGCATATTTTTTGGTTTTTCAAAAAATTTTAAAAATCGCCCCTAATAAGGGGTTGATATGGTGACGCAAAACTGAAATATAGGAATAATACCAATGAGAATAAAAGCAATTCTTTGAAAAATATTAAAAATGATTTAAAAATTTTAGGAGAAACTACTGAGATATTCTTAATTATTAGAAATTCAAATCGTTTACTATCCACCAGTATCTATAAAAACCACCCCTGTAACGAAGGGGTAAATTACCCCCGAACGTAAAAAAAAGTTAGATCTAATATAAAATATTCGAAGTTTTCTTATATTGCTATAATATTTTCGTATGTTATCACGTTTGGGTGTAGTTCATCCCCTCGTTGCAGGGGTGGTTTTCTAAAATAGACACTGCTGTGGGGCACACGATTCTAATTTTTTAATAATTTAGAGTACCCTGGTAGAGTTTTTTCTAAATTTTTAAGTAATTTTAAGTTTTTTCATATTTAGAGGATGATTTAACCCCCTTAGCGAGTTTAAGTGTGGACTTTCAACTATATTCCGCCCTTATTAATATGAAAATACATTATTTTCTATTTTTATTCCAATTTTATTTTATAGAAAAATACAATTAGATTTACTTTTGTTCGTTTTGATATGATTTTTCATTACCGAAAATTTGATGTATGCAGAATATTTTTAGGGTTTTATTTAGATATCTGGGAAGGGTCAGAAAATAGGCTAAAAATGCCATTTTTGCGGTCACTCTTTACCTGATATGAATTTCGTTGAATATTTCACTCATGCATAAATTTTTCCATAAGACAAGTTAAAAATCAAAAAATTTAAGCAAAAATTTCACATTGCCTAGACAAGGTGGTATTTCCATCTGCTTACAAAAACAGGACAATAGGCCTTTTCATCACATTTTTTTTGTGCGCATGCGTCAATATCAACCATTTTTTTCGTACTGTTTTTTGTAAACAAGCATGTTAAAGGGCCTGTAAACACAATTAAAATAAAAAAATACTAAAGAAAGTATGTTTATTGAAAAAAAGAAATACGAAAATAAGGAAAAAAGTGCCTTAATTAGCAAATAGGTTTTTTTAATCGATTATTATAATGATATCAGTACGAAAAGTAACGAAGAAGCGGTGTTGGTATGGAGTATGTAAGAGTGATACACGCTATAAATCATTTAAATACAATACAATTTAATCAATATAACAATTGTATATATGTGGTAGGCCTAGTTAGAATAAAATTATAGATAGTTTTTGTATAGTAAAGAGGTAATGATGCCTAACCTCTCAATCAGCTCACTTCTTTTTCCTTTTTAAAGACGTCCATGACATTTAAGCTACCTTTTTAATTGCGTACAGTTATGGGCTGCAACTGAATTATAAATCAGTGAAGCACCATCAACGATTTTTTCCAGTAAATGATTTAATTGGGGAGATAATACTGCATTCCCAGCCATTGTCGATCAAAACAGTACGAAACTTTTGAATTGCCGCTATTTCAACATGGCGACTGCGCTTGTGCTTGTCACATGATGAAAAGGCCTATTGAACCTGTTTGTATTGTCAATTGGAAACGTCAAAATCAGTCAAAATGAGTCGATTTCGTTATGTACACGATAAAGAAATAAATAAAGTAATTAAAAAAAAACGGTTTTAGTTATAGTTTTAATTATGTTGCATGAAATTGAAAATTGCATTACAAAAAAACCATTTTAATAGTATAATACTACCATCCTTCTTTGAACTCATGGACTTATAAATAACAAGCTATCATAAAAATATCGGTAATTTTTAAGGACTCGTGGTATTACCCCCGAAAATACCTGAGATATTTTAAGAAGGTACATTAAGTAGAGATCGAACGCTGTAAGAACAACACCGATACGTCACGGTCTCATATGGCAAACCCGTATAAAACCGTGACGTATCGGTGTTATTCTAACAGCGTTCGATCTCTAACACATTAACCGTCCGATTTACGAGTTTCGCTAGAAAACGGTACTTGCTTTGTGTAATGATTTTGCAACGAGGTTACAAAAAAACTAGAGGGATCGCAGGCGCTGAAAAACGGCAGGCGAAATGTCATTTCGGCCATATTGGTAACTCCCGGCAGTTCGAGGCGGTTTTAGTTGTGTTTTCGTTTATTTTTTATATATGTGAGAAGTTTTTGGTGCGGTTTAAAGACATTTTATAATTTTGCACAATAATGAAGAAGTGTTTATTTCCAGGTTGTAAAAATTTGGTAGATAAGAAGGAGAATTTGGATGGAAAAACATTTCACAGGTGTGTATTTAACAATAATTTTATTTAACTATGATTCATGCTGTTTAAAATAAGAATATGCTTTTAATTTAAATCGTTTATTTGTTAATAGATTAAACATATAAGTTGGGTTACAAAGAGAAAAATAAGCGGCTACGGTACATTCAACCTTTTCCTATATATTTATGTTGAACATTTGAATAAATAGCAAAATTAATGCAAATTAATAAGGGTAAACTGAATTAGAAATCACTCAGTAGTGAAATCTAAATTAAAATTTAGGTTGACTTTGTTTTGGCCAATAGTAGCACCTTAGGTAGCTCAAATTGATTAGTTTTAAGTTCATTTATTTTCATAATGCCAGATTATTTTTTTTTGTTTCTGTTCTTATCTCTTTAAAAAATTCTTAGTTAAATTTGATTCTTTTAACAGACTAAAATGTATTCTGCTAACAACCAATTAGAAAAAAAAAATCTCTTTGCCTTCGATATAACAAATTACGTGTAACATATCACAATTCTAGTGGCAATAATGGTAATTTGGTTTTATTTTGGTATGCCAATTTTATAACCAATCTTACGAGATGCTTATGATTATTGCCCTTTTAGTTTAAAGAATAAAATTAAATTAATACTTTTTATTTAACAGAATACCCAAAAATGAGACCAGAAGATCAGCATGGTTAGAGGCAAGGACTTACAAATTTAGCAGTTAGCAGACACGCTGTTGTTTGTTCCGATCAATTTTGACAGAACATCTATATGTGGCATAGTTCGGCTAAGAGACAATGTTATCCCCAATCTATTTATGGATAAAATTGTCTATAATTATAGTATGAACTTCCAGGCTATGAGGGTCAGATAACATGCCGTATAAAAAGTAATCAGATTTTTGTTGTTTTGTTAAATTTTTGGAAAAAAACTTAAATAAGATTTTAACGTTTCGTCTTCAAGGTCCTATCATCAAATGTTTTTATAAAAAAATAATTTTTTATTACACATTTTAAAACATCATGCCCTAAATTAAAACTAATAAAAAATGTCTTTGGTTAATTATAAATAGAATAAATTTAATTGATTATTTTTAAAAACTACAGGGATGTAATAATTTTCTCAACGGCATTTTATCAGGCTTTTAATAACCTGAAACTTTGCTCATTTTACTCTTTTTGTTATTTTATATACACTGGACAATTTATAATAAATACTGTTAGATAAATTCATAAAACATTAGAATGTCTTTTATTTGGTTAAATTATTATATAATAAAAACATCTCTTGTATTTGTTTTACTTTTATATTAAAGATAATAAAAAACTAAAAAACTTTATCATTTTTTTAAGCACGGAAAACACATTGACTTTTTTAAGAGAAAATTTGTATGAATTTCTTAAAATATTTTTTTTATAACATTATTGAATTGTCTGTGTAGAAATAACAAACTGCATACAATTTTCACAGAAATTTTTGAAGGCAAAATTTGTATGCTACTTGTACAAGTCAAGTTGCATTTATTTAATTAAAAAAAAAAATAATTCACAAAAATTTTCTATGAAAAATGGCAGTTTCTTTCAAGCTTCATTTATTCTTACTTGACTTGTTTTTTCTTTAACTTTTTCAAAGACCAGTTAAGGACTTCTTTTCATTATATTAGTTAAAATACATCAAGCCTTCTCCCTTCTATAGATGAATTCGGTTCGCATATGGTTGACTACGAAACAAAAAAAAGATTTTTTTGAAAATGCCTTATTTTTTTTAATAATATGCCGAAGCGCTCCTTGGATGGTATCTTATCTTGCACAAAGATTTTATTTGGCTATATTTTAATTCTTTCTTGCTTATTTTTAGTGATATGGGGCATACCCTTGTGGATACTCTGATATGTTTACTAATTTATAAAATTTTAATAATATTTTTTTACCAAAATAACTAACTGTTTAACTTATTTTATAAAATAGGTAGTTTCTTTAGTTTTTCATTTTATATCATAGCTTAACGATCAGTTTAGGTATTTATATACATATTTGCAAAATGTATACCATTTTTTACAATATATAAATATATATATTTATCCCAAACACTTCTAATTTATTTTTGTAATCGTTTATAGTACACCTATAAAGGATTGCAAAAATAAACAACACGAAAGTGCTGAATACGCCTCTGTCGAGTCAGCCATATTGGAGTCTCTTTGTTTACTCCAAAGCTTTAACGTGTGTAACATTGGTTGCGTTCTCTCTAGTTCCTTTTCTAACCTCGTTGTGATTTTGGAATATTACGGTTGCTTAACAATAATTGAATTTTCAAAACTTTTCTGTTACTTTGGCCCAATCCTAATTTGGAAAAATGATTTTTGACAAAATAACATTTACCGTATAAAAAAAAATCAAATTAAATTAAGCTTTAACAATAAAAGATATTGGAATATTCCAAACATTTGGGACATATATATATATGGGTATTTACAGAATATTGCCTAGTTAAATGTTTAGTGAAAATAGTCGCCCTTACTTAAAAATTTCAGCTTATATTTGTGGGATTACATCACTATGCATGGGTAAACAAAATAGTCAAGGCTTGCACCAAAATTGTATTCAGTGCACAATTAGTGTGTCGCATTTCCGTATGGGATTCACTTACTGGATACATAATTACTCCGCATAACGTCATTATTTTATATTATGAGCTTGTACATTTTGGATTATTGAAATTTTTACCTAAAACTTAAAGCTCTTTATGCTTGGGAATTATTTAAATAGCTTGGTTAGATTAAATATAAATATTAAATTAAATGTTTAAGGTATTTAAAAATAAACTTTAAGAGTTATATGGGTTAGTCACACAAGCACGCGTCAGTCAATGGCTTTGAAGGAAATAAGTTTAAGAATTTCATTTATATGACATTTTTGTACAGGTCCATATGTGAAAATATTTTTAAATATACAGGGTGGCCCAAATAAGCCTAACGATAGGAAAAGCATTCTGTTTTAATGAGACACACTGTATTTTTATGCATATTTTAGTTTATCCTCGTGCGAATTATTAATTTACAAAATTTAACTTTACTAGTTAAAGTATTTTAGAAGAAATAAATTAAAACTAACAAACAATTTGCGGACTGTAAAAAATTTTGAAAAAAAAATTAAGAACGATTTTTTAACTTCCGGTATAGTACGGAGTACATAAAAAAATATCTAGAGATGCTGGTAAACTTTATACTAACAAACTATTTTTGAATATACAGAGTGGCCTAAATAAGCCTGATTATATAAAAGACATCCTTTTTTAATGAGAGTCCGTATATTTTAATGCCTATTTCAGTTCACCTTAGGGCACTTTATCAATTTTTTAAATTTAACTTAATTAATTTTGGTATTTCAGAAGAAAAAATTAACACAAAAACAATTTGTGAACTAAAAATAATTGGAAGAAAATCTAAGAACAATTTTTCAACTCCCGGTATATATGAAGTAAGTAAAAAAAGATCTAGAAATACTCTTAACCTTTTTCCATTTCATAAATTTTGTTCAGAGTATCCAAAATTATGGTCGAAAAATAGACCAAAGCCTACTGAACAAGGAGACAAAATTGGTTAAACAACCAAAAACCCGGCACCAAGAAAACTAAGTACTTGGGCTTCATAAAAACCTTTTGTGGGCTCTGTAAAGATAAAATATAATTGCAATAAGCACAGAAGTTATTTATTATTGTGGATTAGTTCTGGTTAACAATAGCACTAGGTTATTCGAGACAGTATTTAGTTTCTTATATATAGAGACTATTTATGAAAAAATATTGATCTGGCTCTTTATATCATATTTCTCTTTTTGCAAATTACTAATCTAGGTTATAAGACATTAAACACAAGTTTCAATCGATAACAATTGACAAGGTAATTTGCATGATATTCATAAATAAAGCAATCTGTGTTGCATCAGGAGCTTATCCAGTTGATATAACGTATGACTAATGTATGACATATGGGATTCTCATGATAGTCACTTAGTCGATACACCATCAAATGGTCAAATTATTCATTAGCACAGTTTATAGAGATTTTGTAATTAGAATTTCATAGCAAACAACCAGTGCCATCTTAAAAATGATCCTTAGAACCTAAAAATCCAAAATCCGTACAAAATATATCTTTTTCTTTTTTTCATACAAAAAAACAATGTCAAAAATGGTAATTTTTTCTTTTAAAATGGTGTATTGTAACGGGTTGCCAATATTTTAAGTAATTTCAATTTTTGATATCTATAGAATTTAAAAATAATTTTTTTTTTAAATATTTATAACTTATTTATATACTTTATAAAAGCATAATTTTCAAAAATAATAAATAATCATTTTTATTTTGCAGACAAGCCAAATAATTTTTAAATTAAATTGATACTCTTGGAAAATAAAACAAATTAGGTTAGGTGCACATTATTTTTTATGTACTTTTAATAATTTTTTTTTTCTCCTTAACAAATCTGTAACTAACTGCTAGAATGCTAGAAGATATCTTAAATCAGGTATAAAATGAGGACTACAAATAAGATTAAACAATTGCTAGTGAATCGACTACAATTTTATTTACTCTATGTATCAAGTTTGAGAAGCTGAAGACATTCAGATTTGTCCATAATTACAAATAACCGAAAAAAGTCTTTAACACCCTGTTTTTTAGAAATGAGTCATTTTTCAATGTTAACTTTTTTTCATAAAAGCTCTGGAGAAATAACCCTCCTAAATATTTTAGATTACTCATAAAACATCCTGTAGATATGTTCTTCTAAAAACCCTTCTTAGCACATGTTTTTAATCCATTTTTTTGGTACCACAGAAATAGTTATTAGACCTAATTAACCTAGTACCATTGGGTAACTAACATAATTAATCTTTACGAATATTGATAAAAATTATTTAAAATATCCGACAATACAAAATATTTAAAATTAGAAATTCATGTTAAAAAACGATCATTTAGTGTTTCAGTTTGTTTTCTTCGGGATACTCGCCTTTTTACTTTTTAGAATTAGGTATCGGGGTATAACGATCTGACCATGTACACCCCTATTGACCCCTATGAATTTGCAGATCGCTTTCAGCAAAAAATAAGGAAATAAAAAAAAAACAAAAAATTAAAAATATTTATCTACGTTTTGGTCGCAAGTCCGCCTCTGTTGTCAAGATGAGACTAAAACAAAAAATTAAACTATGTTTTAAGAAATTTTTGCTCTAAAAACTTATTAAATTCTAATAGCTGGAACAGGGCTGGCCCGTTATACCCCAGGACCTAATTCAAAGAGGTCCCATTTTCAAAAAGGTAGAAAGGCGAGTATCCCAAAGAAAACAAACTGAAACATGAATTCGCCACAATTTCAGTTTACTTTTTAAGAGTCAATTCGCGCCGCGAAAAATGGATCCAATTTGGGGTTGGGGGCATATTGTTTTTCTCAAAACCGGTATAAGTTATCGATAACTTTTTAAAACTATATGAAAGCCAACACTTAAATCTAGGCTGTAATAGTTTTTTAAATATGGATTTAGTTTTTAATATTTCCTAGGGTGAAAGTCACCCTAAAATTAGTTATGTTTAGATACTATTTTTTCCTAACTCGACTCATAATTTAAAAATCCGTTACAGCAGAGGCGTAGATTATATCCTTACCTCTAAAATGGTGTATAATTTATGTCATTTAAGTGAAAAATAGTTACCGAAAAACGTTATCTTCTGAAGGCTTGCAACTGGAAACAACATCGCATCGGTACACCGAATTTTAAAGAACCTAAATAAAATATAATATTTTTAATGCGACTATACGAAAATTGTGGTAGTGAAAGCTTGTTAGTCTCCGCCCACCGTCTCCGCGTCCTTTCGCCCGACTCCTAGGGTGTAGCGTAAATGCACTCTTTAGGCATTAACAATCTTTATAAAAACGTGGTTAAACCAAAAGTAGAGTAAAATAAAAAGAAAAATGTTTAAAGGCATCTCTTATGACAGCCCATAAAGGCTAATATGGAGGTTAAGCTGTAGGTATTGTAGGTGCCGGTTTTTTTTTAGATATTGAACCCATTTAATCCATTGTTCTGTCAATGCATCTTTTATTAACGCGGCAGCACCACCACCGACATTATACAAATAACAACTACCTCAAAAGTACCTCCATTAACGTCTGGGTATTGTTATCTAGACGGGACCTTTAGTTTAACGTTGGTTCCGAACCACACTTAAAGGCACACGATGTTCACTGGCAGTCACCTATCCAATTACTAATCGTGTTCGGCGTTGCTTCACTTCGCTAATCTTACAAAAAGCAGTATTTCAAAGCGGCAATAGCCGTTGTTGTATCTTTTTTTTATTTTACATTTAGTTATTTTTTTTTATTGTTTTGTCCAAAGCCGTTGTTGTTTCTTTCATTTTATTTTATTTAGTAAATTTATTTTTTTAAAAGATTGTTTGGGCCTAAGCCATTCAACTTAAATCTAATTTCATTTTCTTACTACCACTAAATGATCGTTCTTTCAACCTAGGCTCTTAATTTATTTCAATTACTTGTGGCCGAAACCCAAGGGTAGTAAACTTAACAAGGAGTGCTCGATTTTTACTATTTGTCCGCAGATATAGGTTATGTTTGGACGTCACCGTTTGCCCATTTTGCCCAGAAGGCAGATTTATTTTATTAATTTTTGTTAAATATTCAACTTTTAAAAACTATTTTGGATATGTACTTACTATTAGAACTGTAATGTATAATATTTTTAAAAAATTAAGACTTTATATTACTTGTAAACAAAACAAAAAGGCAAACAGATTACGTCACAAATACCGAATTGACATTTAAATTGGTTTATACGGGCTTAAATGGGATCGAGCACTCCTTGTTAGGTTTATTACCCTTGGCCGAAACCTAGTTCATTTAAAAAAAACAGACAATATTGAGCTGAGAATGTCCATCTTTATGGTTAAAACATGTCCTTTCCCTTAATACAAATAAATTTAAAAATGCAGTTAGTGGTAATGATGTTTATTTCATAATATCAATTTTAAATATTTATACCCAAACTCAACCGGTTTAGCAACATACATAGCTAGCTAAAACTATACCATTTTCATGATTAATAACTAACTTTTCAGAGCGATCTAGTGTTGAATAACTCATGAGAATAACCCATTTTCCTGAAAACCACTGAATGGTGAAATTTTATGCTCGGGTATAATATAATGACGAAGAGCATTTCAGTTTCAACAGAACCGAAATTAATTATTGTTAGGCAGACAACAATGTTTCGGTAAATCAGCTAAGCAGTCTCTATTAGGGATAGCAAAAGCAGAGTTTCATTATGTAAGGTGTTAAGAATACTTACAATGGAAATTGTTTCTAAAATACTTGAACAGTTCATTTGCATATTGCGATTTAAATAATCCAAAAGCTTATGGTTTTAAATTTAAAAAATATACAGGGTGATTCATGAGGAAATGTCAATACTTCAGGTACGTAGTCAGGGTCCAAAAATACACATAAAAGTCTATACAAATATGAGTCCGCAAGGCCTTTGTTTCCGAAATACAGGGTGTTAAAGTTTTTAGATAATTTTTCTATTTTTCTAATAAAATCCATGATAATGTTAATATTGGAGTAAAAATTGAGATTCTGGGGTTTTTTGGTATGACGGATTTGATTTCAATCTTAGTACGGCTCTTACTTGTAGGGGGTGCCACCTACACGTCTTTTTACTATTTTGAACAATCAAAGATTTTTGGTACGGCCCTGTATTACATTTTTAAGTAAATTAAATAATTGTTTTGTCATTTTTACGTCAAAAAGGTATAACTGTTAAAAGTTGATATGAGTAACCGTTTTCAAGATATTTGGATTTTAAAAAAATACGACCCATCTGATTTTACTATAGCAGAATTAAAAACAAAAAACAAAATGTATAGTTAAACAATATGTATTTTAATTTTTAATAAAATTATTGTTTTTTAATTATGTTCAGCAAAACATAAACTATGTATTATAATTAAAAAAAAAAAAAAATCTTGCCAAAAAAAAACTTTAACACCCTGTATTTCGGAAATGAAGGCTCTGCGGACTCTTGTATAGACTGTTATGTTTATTTTTTGACCCTGAATACGTACCTGAAGAATTGATATTTCCTCATGAATCACCCTGTATATTCAGGGTGTCCTACGACGAACTGCGGCGACCAATCTCAAAAAGTGGGATTTGGAAAATTGTAAAAATTTGGAGGTATTGTATATATGTGTCGTCAATGGACATAGACATTGGCTAAGTTGGTGGGGCCTCTAGTTATACCGGAAGTAGGTGTCAACTAGGTAAATTTAAATGAAACGTCCTATATTTTAGTTTATTTTTGGATTTTACGTAAGAATTCGGGCAAAGTTTATGTATCATATTCTATAGCTAATTCTATGCGTTTTTGACATATTAATATTTGTACATCAAGTATGCCGTTTGCAGGCCCTAAAATAACACATAAAAATAATTTGATCTGGAAATCCCACCATAGTATATTTTAATACTTGGGGTCGCTAAATCCGAATCCAGAGTCCGTTTGATCATCACATCAAAATCAAGGTCATTGCAAAGTTAAATTAAAAAAAACGTTTTTCCCAGTTTGACTTTGACATGACCTTAACTTTGATGAGGGGGGGTTTCTTCTTCTTCTCCTTTTTTTTTTCTTCCCTGGGAGCCGGCTTGAATAACTACCGGAGGCAGCGCAGCCTCTTGGGCTTTTTGTGCCTAATCTCCCATTATATTTATACCAATGCTCCCCTCATTTCTGTGGGCTCATTTCCGGTTGCCTAAATAGTTTCTGTCTTTTGTAATTCAATGCTTCACATTCGCACAGAATATGGTAGGCTGTTTCTTCCCCCTCGTCGCACATTCTGCAACTTGTGTCCCCATTTTATGAGCCTATCTTGTGTAGGTGTCCTCTTAAGTTATCGTACCCTATTAGCAACCCTACTGTTATGAGAAGTATTTTCCTAGTTTCTAAGTAGTTCTTCCTTCGTTCTTTTGAAAACTTTTTCATTTATAATTCTGCAGGATGGGGTCAAACGTACTCTGGATTCGGATTTAGTAACTCAAAATACTAACATATACAACTGTCAAAAATCATTTCTTTTAAAGGCATATACTAAAATTTTATAATTTCATCCTATTTGGCAACATAGATAAGGGCAAGGCAAGGCAAAAATTTTAGGTTTTTGATTTATTGCCAGTTTTATGTTTTAATATGGCGACTCAATACTACTTAGAACTAGCTATGATGGTGTTAATAAACAATCGCTATTAAAAATTATTTCGTGAAGATCAAAAAAACTGATTTCTTTAATAGAAAATAAAATTAAGGTTACCTTATAACATTTGATTTTTTTAATCGCACATATTTTTCAATTTTATAAATAAAACTATTGATTTTTAAAATTTGTGGCAAAAATAAGTTTTATTGCAAAATAAAAACATTTGGACAAATTTATATAAAAAAATTCAAAGTAAGAAAAATTGTAATTGTGCTACTGAAATTTATTTATTCAAAAGCTTTTTGTATATTTTTGTAATTGTTAAAACCATCTTTAGATTTTTCTTTATGAGGAGCTAAGAAAGCATGCAGCTCATGCATTTGTAAACTATTTTCATATGTAAAATACGTAAAGCAACTATCAATTTCCTTGCGGAAAGCTTGATATAAAGTTGTATCCTGTAACTATTCATCTAAAACTTTGATAACATATGTCATAATACCACAACTAATAAAGCGGTGAATATAAATAAACTAGGTGGTATTGCGGCAAAACCATATTCAGTGTATGATTAATTTGTTGCATTTCCATATACATGAAGTTTCCTAGATTTATATTTATTTTGCCCTATGTGACAATTTTAGCCAATTCAGTTGGGTGTATACTTGTAAGTATTCTAACATCAAGTTTTGTTTAGAAGGTCACAGGACTGTTAATAAAAAATCAATTATCCATTTATTGACCATGGCCTTTTTTCCAAATATTTTGGCCTTACAAATCTTGCAAATAGTATTATAGTAACTGTACCCAACCGCTGTGTTCACACATCGTCGTTGTGGTTGGTCCCAGTAGGATCTTTCGGAACATGCGCTAGAGTTGCTGGTTATCGGCAACTCTTTTGGCTAGTGTATGGAGCGGGATCCGAAGCTAAGACGAACACAAGGCTTAACTCAAGGTGTTAGCATATCGTGCTGATGAGGAAATGAAATCCTGTTCTTTAAACAATAAACAGGTGTCTCCAATAGTGCCTCTCAGATACAGGGCGACCTCTCAGAGTACCTAGCCTTACTGCGGTAATGCGGGGCTCTGCCGTGGTGGACTATTACTTCCCTAGCTCCAAACAAAAAGCGGACAGAACCACTTTCATAGGAAAAAAGTGACAAAGGTGCGCTGACCGAAACGGATAAATCCGTTTCGAGAGGTGCCACTCAAGGTCACAAGCAGACAAAGGTGCGCCGACCGGAAAGGGTGAATCCGTTTCGTAAGGTGCCCCTCAAGTCACCAGCACCTGGTTCACGGGGAAGGACTAATCCGTTCCGATCAAACAGGTGCTTAGGAAGGGTTCTCTGAATCCAAACAGATGGCGGACAGAACCGTCTTTATAGGAAAAAGGGCTTTAAGCAGAAAGTGGATAGGACCGTTTTCATAGGATAAGGCCGGCGATGCAGCCTAAGAAAGAACATCTGGTTCCTGTAACAAGGACCTGGCAGCTACCCACGTCACTAGACCGGGAGAGGTGGGCATGGTGGATCTAATCGTCTGCTCGTCATACTGTCCAGGAGACAGGGACACCAGAACACATCAGAACACATTGAGAACACAAGAGAAGATGTAAGAACTCTCTCCCAATCTGGTATCGGGTTCATTAGAAGTCCGATTCTATTTGGAAAAATATAAAAAGGTGTGAGCCACAATAGACCGAACGGTCGCAGTGGAGGGAGTTAAAAGTCCACTCACTTTAAACCTACCTACCTATTATTTGGTAAGTAACACAAAACATAGCCTAATTAAAGCTAGAATAAAATTTTTTACAGTCACAACAATATCGAAGCTTTACCGGAGTAGAGATATAATTTTAAAAGTATACTGTATAAATATAGTATTTTTTAGTCCAAAACCCTGTAAGAATAATAATATTTAATTTCGTTTTAATGTTTATACTGACACTCAAGCAAAATATCAAAGTTTTAATTTCTTTTGAAATGGATAATAAAGGTTAACAATTGGTATGCTATATGTTCTTTAATGTACCTTAGGTATGGTTTTGGTGAACCATATAACTTTAGGGAAACTTATTTTAGACGACCTTAAACTTAAGTAAAATTGCAGCCGTTGATTAAGGAGCATGTGAAATTTAAGATTTTTTCACCCATAATGTTTCATACATGTTCAATGCGAAATAAATCACAAATTATGGAGGCCATTGTCAAAAGTTAATTTCAGCTATCTCAAAGTAGTCCTAAGTTAATTTGAATTTATGTAGTCATGCACTATCCTGCTAAAAAATCGAATTTATGTATGTTATAATATATGTATAAGATAGAGTTTTATAACTCATTGGGTATAATCAAGTGCGGTCAGGTAAAATAGTTTAGTTAAACCGTAGAGAAATTCTAGTTGACAAACTATGATTTTTCCTTACACTATACGTAATGTTACAGATTTTTTTATGTTGGAGCAGTCCAGGTGGTGGTCTTAAATGTGGTTGGTTTATTAACCATGGAACTTAAATATTTGGTCGTTTGGAGTGCGAGGGAAAGCTGGGTTTCATAGTCTAGACACTTTAGAGGTAAAAAAAACAAACAGAGTAGGAAGTTTGGGACCTCTCTAGATACATTGTAAAGGGATGCATACAGGAAACTTTTTTTTCCTTGTCCACTGATGGGCAGTCGCCCTTTTATAGGTACTTTTACGGCTTCTGTTCCGAGAAATTAGCCAGTAGTATATGTATTTCCTTTTTTGTTGGTTCTTAATAAAGCTACACATAGTGCCACTCTTATGCATCCCTTTACCCCACAACTGTCATAAAAAAATATACTGGCTAATTTCATCAAGCAGAAGCCATACCTGTAAGATACGACAGCCTGTGCGTAGGCAAGATAGATTCTACAGAAGAAATGATATGAAATTGTTATGCGGATCTAGATTTATTAACTGCCTTTTAAGGCTACATTTAATTTTCGTAAACATTATCGAGCAATAAAGTCCTTAGTTTTGTAGTTAAAGAGTAATGAATCTGCTGCCATTAGAGAAAGTCAAATTAAATTTTAAACTGTTTAAGTGAAAGGAGATGTAACAACTATACACACAAAATATACAGATCAGCCTTCGAGCATATTCCTATAGAGGGAGTCTTTTCGCTTGAGCGCATGCAAGAAAGACAGAAGAATAGCTGTATTACCTTTCTCTCTTGCTTTAACGTGCTGATTGATCGTTGTTGGAAAAGAGACAACCAATCAGCATGCAGAGCGGCTATATACCCCTTCCACCGACAATTAGTACGTTGGAGCGGAAAAGAAAGGTTATAAACCTATTCTTCTTTCTCTCTCGCACGCTTGTTTACACTAGCCGATTGGGTCGATGATATGAAGAGTATTGGGAAGTGATCATTTAGCTGGGGTGGGATGAAAGATGAAATTTGTGATCAAACGGTTTAACAACCAGTAAGAAGAAAAAAGTCACATGGCAGGCTTTAATATGGGGTGGAATTGGGGGGATAAGGGTGTGCGGTTCAATTGTTGGGGTCAAAAGGCATTAGGTTGTGATCACTTAGGTGGCTGTGTCACGAAATTCACGATCAAACGGTTTTACAAGTCGTATACAGGAAAAAATTACGTGGCAGGCTCTAATCGATGGAGTGAGAAGTGAGGGTGTTAGGGAGAGTAGTTGAATGTTTAGAAGATATCAGGCTTAAATCTAGTGACTGAGTAGTTTTGACAAATGTAACAAAGAAATAGTCAGTAAAATGCGTCTCTCTGATTTTGGGTGTGTTGGAGGGCTTATAGGATTTCGTGTCTATTTAGACTTTTGATCAGCATGTTGAAAACTGCCAGTTTAAAAAACAAATGGCCAAAACCCATTTCCTATTAGGAGTGTGTCGGGTCCTTTATCGTGACATGTAGAAAAGGAAAATGCATTTTTTAAGATCCATTTTACTTTTAAAAAAATTCAAAACAAACAATTTTTTCAACTAAATAAAAACTGACGCTTTTTGTTAAGAAGTTGCAAAATAAACTTATACAATAAAATATATAAGTAACAAGGACACTAGAAAATATAGGAAATATTGTGTTATCGGAAAAGCTTTTTATGTCTCGAACCGTATTATATCTAACAACGTTTGTTAGGGAACAAAGAATCTAGTTCATGCCTTTTTGAATCCAAAGAAAACTGTTTTTCCATGTTAAAAAATAAAGTTTTAAAACACAGCATCAAAAATGATAATTTAAAGCAAAAAGATAAATATAAAATTGTTATCTCGCATGCGGAAATGAACGCGTCATAGAAACGAAGGAAATTAGAGGTCTTGTTTAGCTAATCAGCAAGTCGTTTCGCTAATAATTACATGAAAGCACGCAAAGATTTATGTCGTAAACAAAACAAAATATCTTACCATGAATAAAAGCGTTGAATTTATTCTTGTACGAAAATTAATACAAAAATTTTAGTTGATTGATTGATAGTTATAATTTTTGTTTTTCCTTTTATTAGAAACGTCTTTGCATAAAAAATTACTAAATCTTAAGGTAAAAGTGATATTCATGACAGAACATTAATAAAGTGACATTTTTTTTTGCTTTCTTTCTTTTTATAACAATATTACTTGGGGATTGCCTAGAGGGGTCAATTTTAAGTATATCTGGGGAATAATAATGTCTGGCTTCGGACCAAACTTTTTCTTTTGGAAATCTTAAAACTATGGTTTTATATGGTATAATTTATTTCTTACAACAAACTATAGATATTACAGGTCTTTTATACAAAAAAAAACTTTATATTGATCAGAGCCAACCTTTTTAGGTTGAATTCATTTTTAGAAATGTCTTACTCAAAAGAAAAAATAAAATAAAATGCGTTTTTTTTTTTTAATTCTCACATTCAATTTATGAAGATTTATTTTATAGTTTAAATACTTTTTTCGTAAAGTTTTTCATAAAGAAAACGATAAATTACTACCTTTATAACGTATGTTTTTTAAGTATCACACATCTTTTTAACTTAACTATTTAAAAAGAGTTCATTCTCTCAATATCAACCTGCTCTGTTTTGTTGCACAAAAAAACTAAAGAAGTTTATAATATGTTACAAAAACCAGTCAAGTTTTGCATTTACTTAAGTGCGCTAAAAACGTTTATCACTCGAGTTATGTATACTTTTTTATCTACAACAATCAGGTTTTTTGTAATAATAATTTTTCTTTTACGTTTGCCCCAATTTTACACTAGCAATTAATCAAACCACCGGTTACCTTGATCGGTGTCAGCCATTGTCAAAATGACACCACCACAAAATAAAATTGTGGATCCGCTAGCAACAGTCATAATAACGCAAGGTTAACAATATATCTTTATTTTCTTAAAGAAATGGAGAACAGAAAAATTTCCAAGCTCGTTGAAACGGCAACTTCTAGCTTGCTTCCAGAAAGATTCGAAAAGGGTCATGATGTTCTAAGAGTTGGAGCCGAAAAATCATCATCATCAGTAATATGGAGTTTCTCCCGTAAAACATGTATATGTATTTAGTATTGCTAATTATGTTTCCGCGCAGGCTGACAACCTATTGAATAAAGGGGGTAGCAACAAGGGACGAAAGTGCAAAATTTTTGGGAAAAAATCGTCATCGAAAATACGCTTCAAAATTTTTCCAGGTGAAGGTCTTAACGCCCTTAGCTGAAATCCCAAGGGGCTGACAGCTAGGTGGATCTATAAGGGGTGGCGGATAAGGTAAAGGGGGTAAAAATTTGGGCGAAAAATCGTCATCGATAATATGTCAGCCATTTTGACCACTTAAAGTTAAACACCTAAGGTGTCTAAATCCAAAAGGGCTGACAGGTAGGTGGATACCGAGGGCAGTAAAACGGGGTCAAATTATCACAAAAATAAATAATTTATTATTATTATCAGTAATACCACTTTAGACAATTATTATACCGACAAAAAAAGCCATTGTAATCGGCTGTCGAAAATTTAGGAAATATGAGCAATTCGACTAGTACGATTAACTTTTGGGTATATTATCTGTATGTTGGGTAATTTACGTGGAAAGTATAATTATTGTTAAACGATGTTTAAATAAACGCTTGTTTAAAAGTCCTTAGTATAAAGGATCTCACCGTATTAGTAGAGATCGAACGCTGTTAGAACAACACCGATACGTCACGGTCTTATATCAGTTTGCCATATGAGACCGTGACGTATCGGTGTTGTTCTAACAGCGTTCGATCTCTACGGTAAAGTGACGGTTATCACACTAAAAATAGTGTTTATAACCTTAGTTACTGCACAGTTGTGGATAAAAATCTTTTTATAGACACATTCTATGCTTTCTTAAAAGAAAACTATAAGTACAACCAATTTCTGTAACGACACAAAAATTTTGGTGGTCGAATTACTTGAAGCTATTTGAAACACACTGGCAGCGTTTCTTAAGCGGCATAGATTTTGGAGACGCAAGTCTGTTGCCATTTTTTCTCCTTTGTGCGCTCAAAAATGTAAAAGTTTTAAAACATGTATCTTTTTTGAAGATAAAAAAGGTAGACGACAAAAGTTTTATTACCAGAGTTTTGGTGATTCTTGGTAAAATAGTAAGAGATCTCTATGAGTCAAACCAAGAAGTAAGCCTAATTTTTCTGAAAATTAATTTTTTTGGTCAGTTTTTATCTACAAAATTTTACTTAGGCAAAATTTTGTCCCTAAGAATATATGGAAAATATTTTTTATAATATTGAAAATTTTTGGCAAAAAAGAGGATGTTTTTATTTTCGTAAAGAAATGGAATACCAAAAAAAATATATTATTACAGTTAAAGAAAAGAAAATAGACTTTTCTTCATTGATTAAATCTATCAAAATTTCAATAAGGCAATAAAAATGATAAATGTTTTCATAGCCTTTTAGACTTTTTACTGTAAGATGAATTCCACACTCGTATCGTTGAATAAGGGTATGTTTTACAGAGGATATGCCTGACATTCTCATCAATCATTACATTTTCAATATATCTAGACGGATCCTCCCGAATTCTTTGTCATTCTTGTATTTTAATAGATTTGGAAACGTGATTTATATATTTAAAGAACGCTTTACTTGACAAGTTTTGAATAATTCTTTTATATTTCAATCGTAGACAGATTACGTTTGAGAATATAGAGATACAAAAATGCTTATATTAAAATGCGTACTGAATTTGAATATAAGAGCAAACAATGCTAAAAACCAATGACTTTTAACTTAATGATTTATTAACTACAGGGACGTTTTCAAGGAGAAGGGAGTTTGGGGGTTAAAACTCTCACAGAATGTATTTGGGTATATGGCCCAAATAAAATACTAAACTAAGAATTTTTTACTTTTAGATTAATTCTTAATTCAAAATCCAAACATTAATACATTATTTAAAACATTTTTGTAAAAAACACGATATTAAACTATCTAGACCAGGACCTACAGGCCGACAAATAATACATTTCAAGAATATTTATCGAGTCCATAAAAGAACCAATCTTCGAAGGAATTTAATAACAGCTTTGCTTTTAATTATTTTCATTTAACCATTGTTTTTTTATACTGTTTAAAATCAGGAACCTTTTAAAGAATTATTTATCCCGGGTGACAACGAATCAACACTAAGCTTTTTATTTTCTTGAATACAAACATATCTCTTTAAAATTTTGTGTTATGAGATGCCAATTTTGGATATAATTACATCTTTTCTTCACTTTCGGTTTAGCAGGAAGTGGCGTGAACTTTGGTATTTTAAAATGGATATTTTTAATTGCCATTTTCTCAAAAACAAACAAAGATTAATATAGGATATAATACAGGTTCTCTATCAGGAATGTCTTGTAGAATTCATGTCTTTTAAAATATACAGGGAATTTTATTTAAAATATTAAAACTTTATTATTTTTAAAATTAGCATCCTATGACACAATATATTCTCCTAATATTAGAAAGCGATGTGTTTGCATTTTAAAAAATAAATGGCTTGGTAGTGATTTTTGTTATGATACTTTTATGGAATAATAGATCAAAATTATTATGTACATCAAAGTTATAAATATCACAATAAATACCTATGAAAATTAACTCTCTTATTGAGATACATTTATATTTATTATTATTTTGCGTATCAAAAACTGCTTTCTGATTTTTTTATATAAATACATATAATATTTATACAGGGTGATTCAAAAGCACTTTGACTAACTTCAGGAGGTGATTCCTCACAATATTCTAGTATGAATTGTCCAAATAAACATATATCCGGTAACGTTTCATTACCAAGATACAGGGTATTAAAGTTTTAACAATTTAATGGTAAAGCCAAACAAGAAACTTTTAACTGTCACATAATAAGTAATTACCATAACTACTAACCTAAACATCAATTTCATTTCCTAAGCCATTTTGTAAAAAATGTAAAATAATGGTAATAACTTCAACATGCTCAATAATAATAGACTTGAAAATAAGTCCAAATATCTAAAAAACGATTGTTTGTAGCGACTTTTACTAATGGTGTTTTTTTACGTAAATATAAGAAAGAAATTAATTTTTTAAATGAAAATTGTGCTAAAAGTACTCTTAAAAAGTTATGAATCTTCAAAAAAGAGAAAGACGTGTAAGTGGCGCCCCCTAAAATGTAAGAGCAATATTAACATCAGATTGGAAGTTCGACACCTCGAAAATCCTTTCGACACCAATTTTCGTTTAATTATGGTCACTATTTCAAAAGTTATTAAAAAAAACAATATAAAAATAAAGCTTTAACACCCTGTATCTTGGAAACGAAGCGTTTCCGGACATATGTTTATTTGGACAATTCATACTAGAATATTGTGAGGAATCACCTTTTCCAGTTTGTCAAATTGCTTTTGAATCACCCTGTATATGTAAACCTTTTATTTTTTTTAAATGCAAACATTAGATAAAAGCTTTAGATATAATACCATCTGTCTACAACTTCCGCTTAAACCAGAAGTTGCGTGAGTTTTGATATTTGTAATGAAAAAAACTGTACATTTTGAAATATTTAAACTCTACAAGCCATTCTTGATATAAAACCTGTATTATATCCTAAGTCAGTCTTTCGTTTTCGAGAAAAGGCGAATAAAAATGTTTATTTTTAAATATAAAAGCTTACTTCACATTAGGTTAAACCGAAAATGATAATAGTCCAGTATAAGTAACTGAAGACCTGAAAGTACTCAAAGCTGTAAATAAATCTGTGTAGTTTTTTTTGCACAATTCTTAGGTTTTTGCGGATGCTGTTAAGCGAGAAAAGGTTTATCACCATTTCGACGTGCGAACCCGCTAAAAATGGCCCCCCAAAGTCCCAAAAATGAGTTTCCCGCGAATATCTGCCAAAATATGCGAATTAGAATTTTTTTGTTCGGACAAAAAATGAAGACTACCTCGAAATCTACGAATTGTTCTTACCATTTTTTTTTGCAACACTAATATTTTTCGCAAAAATGGCCGTCGAAAAATCCATAACATTCCACACTGGATAGATGCGGTAGTAGTAGTTTCTTACCAAAAAATGCAGATGGGCAAAACAATTTTTAATCAAAACGCAAGGAAGATAGTTAAGGAAATTTTCTCGGATTATTGAACACTTGCTAAGGTTTCATTATTAAAAAAAAAATGTTAATAACAAACCATTTTTTTCAAAAAATATCAGTAAATTGATGAGATACTCTTAAAATATTGTAAAAAAAACTTTAAACCCATTTTTTAATATTCTAGAAAATTCAGAATAAACCCAAACTCATATGCAATGAAGGGTACAAATTTTTCCATTTCGATAAACTTTGAATGATTAAAAAATGTACATTATTGCCAGAGGAACGGAATAATTCGTCAGCGGCAGCTGAAATAAGAGGACTTTTGGGTCCCGTTATCTCGAAAACTATCGATTTTTCCACAAGAATTATAGGAACCATTTTCGTGAATTATAAGGCGATCTTTTTGTCTTAACGAAAATTCTCAATTTCGCATATTTTGGCAGATTTAGCGGGAAACCCATTTTTCGTTCGTTGAGGGGCCATTTTCAGCCCTTTCCGACCTGGTAATGTTGATAAACTTTTTTCGCTCGAAAGCATC
Source organism: Listronotus oregonensis (assembly GCA_019359885.1). Classification (NCBI taxonomy): domain Eukaryota; kingdom Metazoa; phylum Arthropoda; class Insecta; order Coleoptera; family Curculionidae; genus Listronotus; species Listronotus oregonensis. Next base: position 25,450 of record JAHBCN010000746.1, read on the forward strand.
CCCGTAGACCGAAGAATTGCGCTACAAGGGAAAACTGTACAGATTTATTTACAGCTTTGTCCCTTCATTTACTGGACTATAAGCAGATGTTGATATATATAAAAAAACGGCATCTGATAAACACACTATATTATACCAAAATTTTTAAGTTATATGTTTTTATTAAAAAAAACTAAAACGGTTGGTTGTGATGTCGTTGTTACGCGGTATAAAGAGGTAATAAATACACCCTTTAAATCAATTAGAAAAGCCCAGTCAAAGTTTAGGCTACATGATTCAAGGTTAGAAACTCTAGCACCAGGCAGACCGTTGCAAATGTAAACACTTAGGTATAAAGACGAAACGATAAAACAGTTGGTATCCTAAAAAAAGTTGTTAGTTAAAGTTTTGCTTATGATATTTTAATAACATTTAAAATATGAAAAGAAAAACTTGCTTTTAAGGGCAAAGTTCAAGTTATTAAAGCTGATACACGTATAATAAACAAAGAATATTTTTGGTATTATCACAAAATTATATTGGTCTCCTTAATAAAAATGTGTTTTTTATAACGGTATAAAGCTTTGGTTTGTTGGTAAAATTATATTTTATTTCACTAAACTCTTTTAAGAAATTTAAAAAAATGTTCATATTGTATTTTTTTAGAAGCGAATTTTTTTAGTAACATAATTATTTTTATAAACGCCTTAAAAATTAAAATAACCCAGTTAGTTGGGCAATTATTTATTATTGGCAAAAAACGATAATTGGGTTCAATTTAGTTAATTATAATTTATTAAAGGGGACTCGTGATATTTTTAAATTGTACATAAATTTAATTTAGAAAAATACAGTTAAAAACTATTATATAAATTCAACATGTATAATTTTAAAATTCCTTTTGAAACGGGCATTGCTCTTAAACTTTCCCTTCTTGTTGGAGACATTTATCCCGTTTCTAATTTGTCTGCAAGTTGCTTGCAACGCAATGAAAAAATAAGGTTATTGCCAAAGTTATTGTTAAAGTAACTGGATCGTCTATTTTAGTACCTTAAAAACACCATCATGTTCGTTGTCCCGAAACAAATCTACCAATACTCATCCTTTACTTATGAGACGTCAAGTTGTGCAAAATAAAGGATAATTTAAGTTTATTGCTGTTACCTTTAACAACGATCCTAATTGGTAAAAGCAAGTTTTATCTACAGGAAAGTTGCGCACCTATTGGACTAAAAATATGCCATTTAAAAAGTCTTAAAGTTCCGAGTGGTTTCGGAGATATTTGGAAAAACCGAAATTTTGAGAAATTGTTTTTATTTCTGACTTTATGTCAAAACGGATTTTAAAGGAGATTGCGCATTCATATTGCCACTTTTTTTGCACTATTTGATAGTGCTTTTAGATGTCACATTCAACGTTTCGTCACTCGGCCACCATCATCAACTTATTTTTTTCTTATGGGCGCCCTGGATGGATTTTTACATGGGCAAATAGTGCTGCCTATTCTGATTTTAACGGTGTATAGATTGCCATACTTTAAAAGCTGGAAATTCTAGTTTTTTTTTAATAATTAACTTCTTATATGAAATAAATTATTTTAGTAAAGAACAGCGAAATATCATATTAAAACTTTATTAAACATTTGACAGAAACATCTAACTTAAATTTTGTTTATTATGACTCTTTTCACTAGTCATAAATAAAATGTTTTAACATATTCAGAAAAATCTGAAATAGAAGAAAGGGCTTTTATATTATTAAATAAAGGTAAATGTATAGCATCCATATCTGGTAATTTAAATAATACATGGTACCTACGCTTGATGCTTGATGCTAAAGCAATTTCAGGTAAACTTGCAATCAATTAACACATCATCCTTTTTGTCTTCTTGAAAATTTTAATTATACCAGTCAAAACAATCTAATATGTTATTTATGACGTCAAAAATAATAAAAAAAGGTCTTCTTCTTCTTCTTTTTCTTCCTGGGAGCCGTCTTTCACTACCGGAGGCAGCGCAGCCTCTTGGGCTTTTTGTGCCTAATCTCCCATTGTCTTTTATACCAATCCGCCCATTAGTCTTGTTTTTTCTACAAGTCTGTATAACTCCGAGACTGGTTGGTTAATATATTTCTGTGGGCTCATTTTCGGTTGCCCAAATGATACCTGTCTTTTGTGATTCAATGCTTTACATTCGCACAGGATATGGTAGGCTGTTTCTTCCTCCTTGTCGCACATTCTGCAACTTGGGTCCCCATTGTAAGAGCCTATCTTGTGTAGGTGTCGTCTTAGTAGTTCTTTTTCGTTCTTTTTGATGGGCCCATTATGAAGCTTTTTTCATGTTTAATTTTACTGAGGTTTCCCCAGTATTTCTCGTGTTTGTTTCCTATCCATTTCCTGGTTTGCCCTCGTGTTGTGGTATTGGTTACTCCAAGGGAAGGTTCTGGTCCAAAGTATGGTGTGGATGTTCCCTGTCGCTAGCCTAATTTGAAATATATCTTTTTTACCTCAAATATTTTTGCCATGTGTAGGAAACGAATGAACAATTCTAAATATTCAGGATTCGATCAAAGCAAAAGCCATTAATCTTACAGAAATACTTCCATCTCTTACCCCCAACGTGCTGAGGGAAAACTGCCGCTTTTTTATAATTATTTTTTTAGAGTTTGCTTCAGGCAATACTTTTTCTGCCTTACTAAGTGTGATATTTATGCAGCCTTCTAAAGTCCATCTGGAAAGTTCCCAATCCTTCTACTTTGTTCGTTGCTGTATTTCTAGAAAGTCTAGAAGTTCCTAGAAAATAATTTGTATTGCACTGAAAATAAATACGACATAAAATTTCCATTTTTTTAATGCAACACCGTATCTTGATATGTTTCACAAAAAATGCATTTTTAATAAAAACAAAATTAATTAATTGCACTTTAAAGATTGCAAATAAACTAAGAAGGTCCATAACAAAGAAATCTATATTCAGTCAAAGTCTAAAAGGTATTTTAGCTGTTAATTGTTGGCTTTGTATGTTTTTCAAATTTAAATTGCCATTTCTTATATGACTTAAACTACTTCTCTAGACACAATAAATTTAAAATTCACACAGCCACAAATATGACTCTGTGTAGTTCTCGTTGGATGACCTTGTACCAAAGCCAAAAGTTTTAAAACAAATGGATTGCAATCTTGGGAAGCTTTTAATTACCCCAAAGTAATTTGTATTTTTACGGTATCTTTATAACGTCATTAACATGATGCTAAATGTTATATTAAGAGGGTTTTTTAGGCTAGAATCCCAAATTCCAGGTGTTTTTTGACGGTCAATAAAAAAAAACAATTCATGTTTAAGCTATCCATTTTTTATCATTTATTTATTTATATTTTTAAAATTCACAAGAAAAATATAAAAAAAAATATTTTACGAAGTTCCGCGCTATTAAAGTAAGGGGAAAAAGAGCATTTTTATCTTGTTACGATTTCCACCCTTCTCGTCATCTGAAAAATAAAAAAAGTAGATTCTTTATCAGTACAAACATAATTATGGCAGGAGCCAGAAAAAAAATATATACAAATTTTTTTCGCAAAATGGCGGTTTCTCATAAAAATGGGTAAAGTAAGGTGGGGTAAGTGCGACCAGATTTTCCAATAGTGTAAGTTTAATGAGTTGTACGACTCTTAAAAATAAATCGATTATTGAACTATATTTTTTTCTGAAGAAGTGACTTAATAACTGTTGTAATATCAAAGAAAAGACAAAAAAACCATTTTTTTAGATTTCATAAAATATTATAAATTTCTGGTCATTGGTTGCACTTTTCCTAAAAAAGGGGAAGTGCAATCGATATCGGTTTTGTTGGTATATTAGCTTATACATTTATTTGGGTAAGTGCAATCAATAAAGGAAAAAAAAATAATATTTTTTTGATTATTATTTTTTTATTTTTTAAATATAAACTAAAATATACATTTTAAACTGAGGCATTTGTTGTTGAAAGTACAAGCGGCTCCTTTTTTCCAAAGGATTGGGAAGTGTTTTTATAACTTCTGACTGCATAACTAAAGACCGATCTTGTATCTGTGGGTAAACGTAGTATTCTGGTAACTCCAGTGGTTTTATATGCCGCAAAAATGAAACATAATACTGGTTTATCTCTTCAATCACCTCTAAAACTGTACCAATATAACTCTTTTTTGTTTTCTTTGTTCAAAATTCTACCAAAGCATATTCACTAACTTTTGGATTGAGCTTTTGTTCTTCAGCGTCTGTATTATTATTATTTTCCTGTTTTTTAACGTGTTCTTGACTTGCCTCAATATCTAGGACCTCCATAGGCATATCTGGAGTTTTTTTGCGTTTATTTTTCCCAGCTTCTTTGGAGTAAGATAGGTCTTTAGAGTTGGTGATTGGCTCGGAAAATTGAATTTCTGGTTGTCCCTCTATGGTTTCAGTATTGTTGGTTTGAAATGCTACCAATTCTTGTTCGAATTCTGAGAATGATTCAGAATTGTCGTCACTACTATCCACGTATTTGGGTTCTGACAGATTGCTATCTGAATCGGAATCGTCAATATATTGTTTTTTCTTTTTGTCTTTATTAAGCACCTTTTTTCTTTTCTTAATTTTTTTATGCTTTGATGCAGTTGGCTTTTGCATTAAAATATTCTGCCTGTCTTTTATTTCTAAGGCAGTGATAACCTCCACCCCATCTGCGACCCGCTTTCTTTTTAGATTGCCGCTAGTTGAAGGTTTATTAGGTTTTATAATTAATTATGAGCTACTCTACGTACACCATCAAAATTACGATTTTTATTTCCAGCCTCCCAGCGTTTAAGTGCTTCGTTGTCGAATTTTTCGTTTGGAACGACAAATCTATCTATCAAAAGGAAATATCCCAGCTTTTCTAAAACCACTAGAAATAACAGTACTGGATAGTTCTTTCCAAGTTTCACCTAGCAGTAAACAAAAGTCCTTCTTTGGAATTCTAGACCCACTGTTTTTTTTTTGCCAAATACAAAGTTTGCGATCCCATTTATCTTTCATAGATTTAAATACCGCCAAATCAAGCGGTTGTAACAAGTGGCTTGTGTGTGGAGGTAATTTAAGAATCATTATATTATGACTTTTTGCAAGGGTGATTACTTTATCGGTAACGTGGGTTGAGTGGCCGTCATATATTAGTAAAACTGGGCGCTCATTATCAAGTTCAGGGATAAGTGTATTTTTTAGATAATTATAGAATATGTCGCTGGTAATCCATCCATTTAGACTTGCAGCAAATGACATTTTTGGATAAGACTCATCTTCTGGATCTGGAACCCAGCTACTCCAAACATTTGCCCCCTTAAATATAACAAGGGGTGGGACTTTTTTTCCCGCTGCGCTAACCGCTGCCAAACATGTTATATTTTCCTTTCCACTTCCTCCGGTTGTCCGCGAGCAAGATTTCCCTTTTTGGCCTACAATTTTTGTTTTGGAAGGATCTGTACATATACTTGTTTCATCCAAGTTCCAGATCAGATGAGGTTTATCAAATAAGTCTAAATCAGTCAGTTGTTTGTACAAAAGATCAAAGTAAGTTTGAATAACAAATGGATCGGTCATTTTCTTTCGTGAATATTCTACAGCTTGTGGTTTCTTAACTGATAAACCATGGCGTTTTTTAAAATTTAAAAACCAATCCTCCCCGGGTCTTCCATTCCTAAAAGGGGGTTTTCTTTAATTTTCTTTAAGAAATGTTTCTACACAGTCAAATATCTAAGAGCGTGTTAAGCCAAACCCCCATTTTTCCATTATTGTTATGTAATCTGCCAATTTAACTTCATCTTCTGTAGAAAGAGCAGTCGGGCGACCTTCAGAAGAACTTTTGACTTTTCGTCTCCCAGAAATGTAGGACTGAAGAGTACTATAGGGAATGTTGTAGAGTCGTGAAGCTTTTCGAATATTAATTCTTCCATTTCTTATGTCTGATAGAGCTAGTTCAAGTGTATCTTTATCATGGTAACCCCTGTTGGTTTTGCGTTTATAGTTACGTGGCATTTCAACCTGAAAATAAACACATCGCTTTGGTATTTAAACAATTTTTTTTAGCCTGGGCAAATGCAATCATATCTGGGAAAGTGCAATTATGCCATAATTGTACCGGGAAAGTGCAATCATGCCATGATTTCACTTACCCCAACTTAATATTTTCCGGGGTAAGTGTAACCATTACTCTCAATAATAACTAGCCTAAAAATAGCTTTAACCACACGTTTAGTATTTTACTTACCTTTCAAAAATATTTTTATGCATAAATAATTAGTTTTGTTTTCACTCGATTGTCGACTGAACATAACCCTACATCAGCTGAAAATAAGCCGGCTCGTTAAACAAATGTGCAGGGTTGCCAAACTGTGGCCGAATTTTCGTAAGATTTCTAGGTGTGTGCCTAATTATCTGGTGGACGGAATTTTTGGTATTTGGATTGACAACCCATCGCGATTTGCAGTTACCCCGATATTGCACTTACCCCACTTTACCTTAGATGTTTTTTCAGTTATTTTTTAACTTTTCCGAGTTAAAAAAAATTGTTGATTTCTAACATAGAGAAACATTTAAGGAAACATCACGCTAACTTTTAAGAAAATCGGTCAATTAGAACTTTGTGACAAATGTTTCTAAAAAAGTAGTTTCGAGAAAAACGCGTTGAAAAATTTATATCGGGCTTTTTTCTACCTCATATTAAATATTTCTTAAATTTCTCTCCGCAAGACGAGCAGTTCTTTCTTTTTTTGTAACACGTCAAGCTCGAAACTCAGAACTTTCGATTCTAGCTGAATTGTACCGAACAACAAACCCACGTCACTAAAATCGCTATAACTTTTAAAATAATTTAAATTTCAATTTTGTTTTTAACAGATATTATTAAATACCAAAACTATCGAAATATAAAAAAATCGATTTTTTTAACTATACCAGGATACCTCCTTAAAAAGTTCAGTATGGTTAATAAGTTTAAACATATTTCAAAGGTGTTATTATATTAACTCTTTAAGAAAAGAACAACCTAATACACATTGGTTTTTTTAAAACATGCTTTTTTATTCAAATAAGGTATAAAATACATATTCAACAAGAAGTTAAGCCACCTGGATAAAATAATGATGTCCTGTTACAAAAGTATAAATCTTTTTAATGTAAAATGTACGATATCACCTCTGGTTAAAACTTCATAAATAATTCCAAGATACGGTATCGCTCTATTACTGAGGCGTAATAAATTTTAAAGATATGGAAATGACTTTGGTTTGGAAAATAAGGGTTTTTCTTTGTAGCTATTGTAGTATTTCAGTCAGAAATTAGTAAATTAAACAAGTAATGAGGGAAATAGCACAGATGTGAAAGTTTAGTGAAGGTCATTAGTGTAAAAAGTATTTTTATGCGCCTTGCACATTATATTTTTGATCACAACAACTGAAATACATTTTTTTCATTTATGTATTTACTACCTAATGAAATTAACATGAAATCTCATACAAAGCGTCCCAAAAATATATACTGAGTGTCCGAAAAAATGAGGGAGATCTCCCGAATACAGAAAAAAAAATGGAAAAAAAAACTTCATCTTTATACAAACTTTTTTCGTATAGGCCTCCTCTGCAAAAATATTGACTTCCAATGAGCTACAATGAAATTAATATTTTTAGACATATTATAGGCCCATAAAAAGAAAGTGGTTTGAGCTGTCAGACTGGAATTTTCTGGAGCACTTTTTTTCGCTTAACACGAATCTAAAGTAAAAATTATGGGTCAAACAGCAAATTATCGAGGAAAGTGGTACTTTCCGATATTAACGATTTTTTTTATTTAAAAGGTTAATATCTTAAAAACTATAAAATATAAACCAAACTTAATTAGAGATAAAATATGTATTTTTACAAGACTTTTAATTTAGGTTATATAATCTTTTTGTCTTAAAGCAATATTTTTCAAGTTATAATCAAAAAACCGAATTTTCAAGATTTTTTCCAGGTATGCTTTTAGAAAAAATTTAAAAACTATTTTTTTCTGCATTTTTTTTAAGTGATTTGGAATTTAAATGAATAAAATAAATAATTTATTATCAAAAAGAAAAAACAAAGATCACATTAATAAAAAAAACCTATTTTGGACTGAATTATTTTTGTCAAAATTACATTTCGTTTATATCTCCTTTATTATTAATTTTATTTAAAATGTTTATATAACTTTTTTATAGACAATTTTAAAAGCTCAATTTTTTTTGTTTTATATATTTTTTTGTTTTTCTTGTAGTTTACCTAGTCGAAGTCCAAACATTCCGTGGTAGCTGGTTTCTGCCGGTAAATGTACCGTGTCGATTCCCAAATCTGTGTTCTCACGTCGTCGTCGTGGTTGGGCCCAGTAGAATCTTTTGGAACATGCGCTAGAGTTGCTGGTTATTGGCAACTCTTTTGGCTAGCGTATAGAACGGGATCCGAAGCTAAGATGAATACAAGGCTTAACTCAAGTCGTTAGCATACGGTGCTGATGAGTGAATGACATCCTGTGTCTTATACAGGTGTCTCCAATGGTGCCTCTGAGATACAGGGCGACCTCTCAGAATATCTAGCCTTACTGCGGTAATGCGGGGCTTTGCCGTGGTGGACTTTTACTTTCCTAGCTCCAAACAGAAAGCGGACAGAACCGCTTTCTTAGGAAAAAAGTGACAAAGGATAGATCCGTTTCGAGAGGTGCCACTCAAGGTCACAAGCAGACAAAGGTGCGCCGACCAAAACGGGTTAATCCGTTTCGAAAGGTGCCCCTGAATTAACCGGCGCCTGTTTCACGGGGAAGGGCTAATCCATCCCAAGCAAACAGGTGCTTAGAAAGGGATCCCTAAATCCAAACAGAAGAGGGACAGAACCGCCTTTATAGGAAAAAGCGTTCCCTGGCTTTAAACAGAAAGCGGATAGGACCGTTTTCATAGGGTAAGGACGGAGATGCGGCCTCAGAAAGAACATCTGGTTGCTGTAACAAGGACCTGGTAGCTACCCACGTCACTAGACCGGGAGAGGAGGGCATAACGGATCTAATATTTTGCACGTCATACTCTCCAGGAGACAGGGACACCACAACACATTGTGCTCGTATCCGGTAGCGACACAAGTAAGAGGAGATGTAAGAACTCTCTTTCAATCTAGTATCGGATTCATTAGAAGTCCGATCCTATTGGGAGAAATATAAAAAGGTGTGAGCCACAATAGACCGAGCGGTCGCAGTGGAGGGCGTAAAAAGTCCACTTACTTTAAACCTACCTACCTACCTACCTACCGTGTCGGTTTTTTGGGGTTTTTTCGATTTTTTGCTGTTTGAGCCCCAATTTTGACTTTGGATTCGGGTTTAGCGGAAAAAAATACTTTAGAAAATCTTAGTCCGACACCCAGCACACATCACTTTTTTTTGAGGACCTGTGTAAATATTAAATCACCAGGTTCATAACAGGACTATAAATTAAGTATTTTTCATTCCTGTCGCTCAACCTAACCGTTTTCAAAAAAACCTCACTTTATTGCATCATGATGTATTTGGCGTATTTCGATAAAATATACATCTTTGTTTCTATCAGAGTGTCATCGTCAGACTTCACGGATCCTATGTTGACCCCTCCTACGCAGTTTTTAGCTAAGAGTTTACCTTTTTATTAAAACTTTTATGTTGGTGAGAGAAAAAATTCCTCTTTTTTAAATTAACTCAACAGAACTTAATAGACTAATAGTGAAAATAAAGTGACGTTTTTTCAAAAACGGTTAGAATTAGCCACATGAATGAAGTCTCCAATTATTAGTCAATAGTTAAAGGTTTATAAAAAACGTTTTTCAAAGTTCTTATTAATACGGGGCGGTAAAAAAGGGGTCATGAGTTTCACAGCTAGTCCGAACCTGTGGCTGTGAGTAATTCACAACACTCCCTTTAATAGTATTTTGAAGAGTCTTACTTGGTGTTACATCTTATTTAAAAAAAATAAAATATACTTGGTGTCTTAATATATGTTTAAAAAGCTTAATTCCATTGGAGCTTTTTGGGAGCCAATGACTACGAAAAAAAGGCCTATACGAAACAAGTTTAGATAAAGTTGTAGAATTCTGTTAACATGTTTTTTTTTATATTCGGGAACATTTCCACATTTTCTTGGACACCTTGTAGATATACAAAATTTATGACAAACTCTTGAAGTCAAAATAGGTCGATTCAAGAAAACATAGTATTCTTTGAAATTGCTTTGTACAGAGGGAAGAGAACGCCAAAAAATGGTTTTTCTTAAAATATTTGAAAACTTGCTCATTGATTTTAAGTATTTTGCAGTGTATAGACAAAAACTATAAAGTGACATCGTTAAAATATATGGTGATCAGCTTTAAAAAAAGTAAAACAACCCAGAAAGTCATGTGCAGCAACTTGATGATTTAAAATAATGCGAGAATGCGACAAACAACTGCTGTTACAGAACTGGCCAAGGTACAGACTTACTTGCTTAGCTATGACGGGAGCAATTACAACAACCCCAACAGCACCCATGCAGTGTTTCTTAGACCTTCCACCACACAACCTCGTAGTGATGGGAGAGGCAAGAATGAGCTACTTCCGACTGCAAAAACCAACTGGTGTCTACGCTAGTTTGGGTCACAACAACATAAAAAGTCAGGTTGACGGTAATATCCTGGACGAGAGAACAGACCAGATGATTCCCCAATACTTATTCAACAAAAACTTCGAAGTAAAAATTCCAGTTTGAAGTGAATGGCAGCAACTCGATCTCCCGGCACGGTTGGAGACATCATCTGGTATACGGACGGTTCCAAAACCAAGCAGGGAACTGGAGCGGGCGTGTACAGTGAAATGAGGAATTCACAATAGGGTATTTTCACTCAATTGATATTGATAATGTTGTGTGTAAAAATTAAAAGTAGAAACACAATTAAGCAAAACCTGCTAAATAACACGAAAAAATACAAACTCCTTACTTTTCTATTTAAGGTTTAATTATCATTGTAATTTAAATCCCCCTAACCAATCAAATTCAACATAGATGCCAAGTCTGTTTAGGAACTATCGATATCGACAATCGTATCGATTTTAACGAAATGCTAAAATGGGAAATGCTTTTTAGACTTTACACTAAAACACAGCCAGACTACCTAAATAGTTTCAATTGGAATAAAACATAAAAACTTACATCAAAATGGTTTTCACAACAATAATAGGCATGTCCTTTGGGCATTTTCTCAATACCTACAGCAGCACGCCAGGCTTTTCTCCTATCGTCTTGTTTTTGAAGAGAAAAGAATATTTTTGAAGATCCTAAACCCGGCCGGCTTCTGGTTCGCAAATAATAACAATACACTTTTTTTCATTTTGAATAAAATAACGGAAATTTACTCGTAAAAAGGGTTCATATCAAGGAAAGTTTGGCGATAATAATAACTATAGTAATAAATTGGAATATTTGAAAAGAACCCACACTTTTTACAAATTAGAAATTATTAATAAATATTAGAGGTTACAGGTTATACAGGTTGACATTGACAATATGACAATTGACGGGAAACGCCAACTTTGTAGATGTTGCGCATATCGATATTTGATGACAGGCGTATCGAATAACAAAAAGCTGACAACAAAGCAGAAATTCCACCAATAGAAAATTTAGGCCGTGACGTCACGGGCCTACAAAATTCAAACTTAAAATTGATTTTTAAGGCGTTTCCGGAGGCCAAAAAAATCGGGAAAAATATTTTGGGCCTTTATTTTCATGTGGCTTTGCAATAAGCTAATAAAAAAAAGTCATGAAAAACGTCTATTCTCCATTGCACTAGAAACACACGGTTCTGTATTTTAAACAGAAATATATGCTTTACTGCACTGTGCAACAAAATAACCGGAGGGCCTATAAAAACAAGCGAATCTGCATAATAACAGACAGCCAGGCATCACTAGGGGCACCAGCAAACCCCAAGGTAATGTCCAAGCTGACATGGGAATGCCAAAAAGAACTTGATGTCCTGGGAGAATGCAATAGGGTAACTTTCCTGTGGATTCTAGGACATTCGGGAATCAAAGTCAACGAAAAAGCGGATGAGCTAGCGAGACATGGATCATCCACACTATATTTTGTACCAAAACCTGCCCGCCCTTGGAGTAACCAGACCACAGCACGAGAGCAAAGCAGGGAATGGATCCGAAACAAACACAAGGAATACTGGGAGAACCTCAGTAGAAGATATGAAAAGGGCTTCATAAGGGACCCATTCAAAAGAACGAAGGAAGAACTACTCAGACAAAGTAGGAAAAGACTTCGCATTAAAGTAGGTTTGCTAACAGAGCACGATATTCTAAAAGGACACCTACACAAGATAGGCTTATACAATGAGGACACAAGTTGCAGAATGTGCGACGAGGGGGAAGAAACAGCCTACCATATACTGTCCGAATGTGAAGCGTTAAATCACAAAAGACAGGCCTTATTTGGGGAACCAATAAGGAGCCCACAGGAATATATCAACCAACCAAACTCGGGGCTGTACAGACTTGTGGAAGGAACAATCTAATGGGAGAATTGGTATAAAAGATAATGGGAGATTAGGCACAAAAAGCCCAAGAGGCTGCACTGCCTCCGGTAGTGAATCAAGACGGCTCCCAGGAAGGAAAAAAAGAAGTCCCGAATATTTTTTGTTGCATAATATGTTATGCCAGATTTTTAAAAATATAATTTTCTGCAAAAACTCAGTTAAAAAATTGATGTCACTGTCTTAAGAATTTCACTTAAATAATATAATAATTCCTCATTCCTTATAATATGGATAGCTATACTGACATGCTTATCCTGTCAAGGGCTGGCAATAAAAAATAGTAAGCATATTTGTCCTTGGCCTATTATATGTCAAGCATTTTATATAATAATAATAATAATTATAGCTTAGGTATTTTATTTTTAAAAGAAGTTTTAAAAAATGTTTGAGATTTCAAATTTTGTACTTAAAAAGAATTGCCATCCTGCTGCGTTAATTTGCAAAAATTATTGTACCAAGCTGATTATTAGTCAAATTAAATGTGTATAACTGCGTGCTAATAGCTATTTGCCATTACTTAAGAGTATTAATAATCAACACCATAAAATATGCGAGTCTTGTGAGCGTGTTATGGGTTGGGATCATCAATCCCTAATAAATGAGTAATTATATTTTAATGACCACTTTTCTTGAAATTAAACTTTAAAGAATATTTTTTTTTATTCTTTTTCGGGATGTATTTTGCTCTTAGGTAACCATCCTGTCTAATATTAATATTTGAATGACGAGTTTATATTAACTAAATAGTTTTAAAACAATGTTTAGTTGTCCGTACTAAAATCCTTTATTATACCGTAATTAGGGCTATTATTAAATACTTTATTTATAAATAAATGATAACCAAAAATACATATTTAATAAATTAGGGAATTAATAAGGGTGGTTAACGATCAAGGCCATTTAACGCGCTCGCTAGACGTGTTAGAAGTTAAGCTTATTTGATTTTAAGCAACCAAATAGAGAGATGTTTTAATGCTTGTTATTTTAATGATAAGGCCATAGAAGGTCTTAAAATTTTTTGTGATTTTGGGTTGCCCATAATATACGTCATCGTATAAAAAATTTCACATTATTGTGGTCTATTAGTGAGTTTTTGTATACGTTATTAATACTTATAATTAAAGGATTTGTAAAAAATAACACTGGTCAACATTTGACCTTCAATGGTATACTGCAAGAAACCAGGGTGTCCAAGGGTTTTTGGAGTCGCTGATTCCGAATCGGAGGTCGGTTAAGGTCCATCACATCAGGTTCAAGGTCATTTAATGATCACACTGAGGAAAAACAAAAAAATTGAAAAAAATTATATATAGGTTTTTGGGTCCCTGAGCCCATATTTGGGCTGACTTTGACTTATGACCAAAAAAATGTAAGAAAATTGGTCTAGAGATTTTTCGATTTGCTAGCTTTAAATCTGATGACGGTCGACCTCTATGCCCTTAGTTTCAAGGTCATTTAAAGGTCAAACTGAGGAAAAACGGGGGAAAATATTTGGAAAAAGTTGAATTAACGTTTTTGGGTTCGCTAAGCCAAAATCCGTGCTGTGTTTGACCTTTAGAGTCGCTCAGAAGCCACTCTAAGGTCATTTTAAGATAATGCTAAGGATAAATCTATAATGACCTGTAAAAAATCAGAAAAAATTTATCTATACATTTTTTTGGTTGGCTAAGGATAAATATGTAGTCAATCGACCTCTATGACCTTGGTTTTAGGGTATTTGAAAGTCAACTGAGAAAACAGGGCGAAAAAGAAATTTTAAAAAATATGTATCGGTTTTTAGGTCGTTGATTCTGTATCCAGGCTTAGTCTGGCCTTCAAGGTCAACCAGTAGGCGTTTCAAGTTTTACTGAGGTAAAATTTATAAATAACCTTAAAGATCTAAGACAATTTGTCTATTAGTTTACCTGGTAGAAAAGCCAGAGACGAAAACAAATAAGAAACATTGAGATAAAAAATAGCTAACAGATGGCTTCTGCCTCCCTCAAGAGATTAATTACAATGAATTTATATAAATACCGCACTTTCAGATCCATTTATGAATTTATTTAAATTATTCTAAAATTATTAAAAAAATGTAACCTTTAAGTAATCTTAAAATGACCTTTACGTGGCGTCTGGGCGACCTCGAAGGTCAAACAAAGCACGGATTCGGGCTTAACAACCTCAAAAACCCTAATATATTTTTTTCCAGTTTTTTTTCCGCTTTCACAGTTTGACCTTCAAATGACCTTAAAACTAAGAACATAGAGGACGAACGTCTTTAGATTTGGAGTTAGCAAAACGAAAAATCTATATGACAATTTTTTAAGATTTTTGAATATAATTTATATATTTAACTTCAGTATGAGACTGAAATGCCCTTGGATAACTTTTAAAGTCAAAGTAAGCCTGGACTTTTACACTTAAAACCTAAATAAAAATTTATAATATTTTTTTTGCTCGTTTTTTTTTTCGCAGTTTTACTTTCCAATGACTTGAAATTAAGGGCATAGAGGTCAATCCTTTTCAGATTTGAAGTAAGCAAACCGAAAAATCTCTAGACCAATTTTTTTAGATTTTTTCAAGGTCATTTATATGTTTAACCTCAGGATGACCTTAAAGTGACCTTGAGATCACCTTAAATGATAAAGTGAGCCCGCATTTAGAGTCGGCGACCCAACAAACTTATATATACATTTTGTAGAATTTTTCCTCCCATGTTTTCCTAGTTTGACCTTCAAATTACCTTGAACCTAATGTGATGGACCTTAACCGACCTCGGATTTCGAATCAGTGACCCAAAAACATCTGAAAATCCTGGTTTCGTGCGGTGTACCAGTCGATGTTAACCAGTGTAATATTCTAATTATTTACAAGCCATATAACAACAATTTATCATAATACGGTGTTTAAAGTAAGCCTATATAAAAAATATACTTTTTACAATTTAAAAAAAACTTAGGTTTAAATGAGCAGTTATAAGTGTTTGTACCAATGCCAGGCCAGACGACTGAAAAAAGAATTTTTGTTCTTAAGCGGGCTTTTGTCGTTTTTTTTTTATACTGTAAAGCAGATTTCGTTAACAAGCAATCTTTAGCTACCAATAAAAAGTAGGTTGCCATATTTTTTACTGATAATTAAAGATTGCTTGTTAACCAAATCTGCTTTAGAGTATATAAAAACGAGAAAAGCGTGCATAAGAAATATTATCCGGATATTTTAAATAGGCCCATCACGAGTTATTACAATTAATTATATTTTTTTATTAAAATAAAATAAAAAATAGGGACCAAAACCTTTAATCCAGCTAAAAATAGAATTAAGCTTGCAAAATGAAATTATATGGAGCCACAAATAGCTAAACTAATTGTAGATAGCAAATCCAAGCAAGCCTAACTAGAATATCGGTCTAATGTAATTTTAAAGCACGGCGGTTTTGTCAATTATGGTATTTTGGTTTTATTTAGCTTTATCTATTAAAATCTGTTAATTTACCAAGGTGTTCTAATTATTACTATAAAGTATTTGCTTTTAAGAACAGGGCATTAAAAGAAGTATGTAGCATAATTAAGAAATAAATTTATTTGTTTGTATTTACCGCCATAAAATAGGTTAAAGTAAAAATATTTCTAATAACTTGTTTTTGTTCTCTCAGAGAGCAAAAAAGTTATCTGAAGCCCGATAATGCCACGATAAAAGCACTTATGTACAAAAAGTCCTGAGCATTGTGCCGCATAATGCGCTCTTCTGCGATAATTCAAAACACCCCAAACTTTCCGCTTAGCTGAACGACTTTCGGGTTTCGAGCTCAGCCGAACAATTTTTGAATTTGACCTAACAAGAAGAAAAACTTACTTGTTTCTTGCCGTATACCGTTTGTTCCTGTTTTTTCTTAAAGTTTCTTATAATTTGCTAGTTTTAAAAAGAAAACAATTGCCTGCAGAACTAACTTTAGTGTCTGTGTAGTCTTTTGTGATTGTGATTGGCTATAAAGCCTTTGAGTAAGTAAAGTATATATTAGTGATAAGTATATTGGAAAAGCCCTAGACTTGTAAGTGTGTTAGGTGATTTTTTACCTATCGGACCTATCGCCGATTTTTGTTGGAGCCCGCTGGCTTTTGAGTTATCACGCCCCACATTCCTAAAATTTCGCTGATTTTCACCTAGAGATTTAACCAGAAGTTATTCTGACATTTGTAATGTTATCTAACAGCTATTTATATGTATATATATATATATATATATATATATATATATATATATATATATATATATATATATATATATATATATATATATATATATATATATATATATATGTATATATATATATATATATATATATATATATATATATATATATATATATATATATATATAATAATGAAAATGCCTAATGCCAAAGAAGAGAACTTCATTTACAAATTAATTTTTTTTTTTTAAACTTTAATTTGTATATGATATTTTTAATTTGAAATATGAAGTTCTCTTCTGTGGCATTAGGCATTTTGTATTAACATGTTAGCGCCTTGAAAAAGGAAATACATTTTCCGAAAGCTCGGGACTGCTAAAAAGTGTTTAACTTTTAATAAAGCATAAAGACCGAACCCTAATAACTTCCAGTTGTTTATTCAATTGTCGGTTAAGATTTTAAATTTTTTCTATTTATATATATATATATATATATATATATATATATATATATATATATATATATATATATATATATATATATATATATATATATATATATATATATATATATATATATATATATATATATATATATATATATATATATATATATATATATATATATATATATATATATATATATATATATATATATATATATATATATATTAGTTTACAAAATATAAATAAATTTTATAAATAATCTTACACCTCTTCCACGGCTTTTAAGCAGCCGTCAGATGTCGTTTTCACCGCGCAATTGCCAAGGTTTTGAGCAATAGATTATTATGGAGTATTAAATTACACTAGTTAAGTAATACAAAACAAGGGACTGATGATATAATGGCTATACGGAAAGTTTAATAAGCCCTGATTTTCCTCTCAAAAATTTTTACCATGGTATAGAATGTATTGGTTATTTTTATTTAAAATATTTTTACGGGAGTTTAAGTATTAGAGAGCTGGGATTTTGTAGTTGTGGTGTTATCTAGAAACACTCCCACGTATTGTTGCCAAATTGGGCACAATCACCCTAACTTAGGAAAAACGTAAATTTGGCATTTAGGGCACACAAATTAACGAAAAGCTGCCTTTTGCATTATAGTTTCCCATTAGCTGTGAACTTGTGTTGAGTATTTGAGTAGGTTATCTTTAACGTTTTTTTAAAAATATTTATTTTTGATTGTGAATCTTAAACTTTTTTTTGTAAGTTATATTATAGCAAATCAAAGGAATTACACATTTTTTAAAAGAACTTAAGTTAGTAACCAATGTAATGAGTTCAGTTATCAAGATTGCATAAACAAAATGACATAACAGTTTATGACATGACTGGTTTATATATTTTTTATTATATTTTTTTCACTATTCTTTTGTTATTTGGTTTTTATAAGAAAACGCCATAAATAATTAAAAAAAGTTTATTTTAAACCAAAATTCTTATAAATGTAGCTTTAATTTCTATTTTATTTTTCAGTTAAAAGTGCATTTACGCTACACCTTAGGGGTCGGGCGAAAAGCGACGGGCGGAGACTAACAAACTCCCATTACCACAATTTTCGTATAGCCGCATTAAAAATATTATATTTTATTTAGGTTCTTCCAAATTCGGTGTATCGATGCGATGTTGTCTCCGATTGCAAGCCTACAGGAGATAACGTTTTTCGGTAACTATTTTTCACTTAAATGACATTATACACCATTTTGAAAGGTAAGGAAATAATCTATGCCTCTGCTGTAACGGATTTTTAAAATATGAGTCGAGTTAAGAAAAAATAGTTTCTAAACATAACCGATCTTAGGGTGACTTTTACTCAAGGAAATATTAAAACTAATTCCAAATTTAAAAAACTTTACAGCAGAAGCCTAGATTTAAGTGTTGGATTTCATATAGTTTTTGAAAATTATCGATAACTTATACCGTTTTTGAGAAAAACATTATGCCCCGAACCCCAAATTGGATCCAATTTCGCAGCGCGAATGAACTCTTAAGTTCATCTTGATAACGGTGACAGAATTGCCACCGAAACGTATACAAGTTTTTGAATTTTTTTATTTTTTTTAGGGTTTTTTTTTCTGTTTAAGGCGATCTGCCGTTTCATAGAGATCAATAGTGGTAAGCACACTCCATTCGCTATACTCAGGGACCATGACCGAGCTAGTCCCATTTTTAATAAACTTTTTAGACAAGTAAACCAACGAGAACCTATTAAAACATGAATTTGCAAAACTATAGAATATAATTATGACTATTTACGTTACTAAAATATCACATATTATGTGTAAAAATCACAGTACCAATAATGCATATTTTTAGTATTTTAGGTTGCTTGGTTGCTTGGTTGCTTTTATTTTTAAGTGAGAAAATTATTGTTACAAGCGACAAAGAAGGAAAAAAAAGTTTTTTTTTTCGAACCGTAAAAAATGATAACATTTTTTTACTATTTTCAGGTGCAAAAGCTATCAATTTTCATACCGTACAAAAATGTGCTCATTGCTTAGCAACACTTTTAATCCTAGGATTAAAAGCAATTGCATTTGAGCTCCTTTAAATACCTAAATGTATTAATTTGGACTTGGTTGGAGAAGAAATAGTATATATCATACGGACTAAAAGTGCCTATTTTTACTCGCAATTTTGCAATTGCTCGGCTGCATTGCGCTTCGCCACGCAACTGCAGAAATTTCGTGTAAAAAAAAAGATGCACTTTTAATCCTTATAATATTATACCTATACTATTATTCACCTATCTTGTATAAGACATTCAAAAAATGTTATTATCTTTTTTACGTCTAAAGTCCTGGCTTTGGCGACGTTAGTAATAAAGTTGCGACTTATCTGTTTTATTATCATTAGAATCTTGGAGTAACTAATTTATTAAAAAAAACTATTTGTTTATCGCAAGTAAACCCCGATTGCATTACTGAAAGTCTATTCACAGACAAACCCATTAATTTAAGGGATTGTGGATATCTAATTGCTAGTTTTATCGTCTTAATTTTAATAAATGATTCGGTGTTTTCTGTTTGTTTTAGATTAATTTAAATTAATACAGCCGTTTATAAAACTGGAGATAGCTATTTTATTTTGTGATCCGTTATTAAATTAATATTATTATGATACCGACTCAAAACAATACTTTAAAAGTTTTTTTCTTCTTTTCTACCTTTCTTTGTTCCCCAGATCAAGTACATCCTAGCTACAGGCTCCTGGAAACACGTAAAGAAATACAAGATTATATTGATTAAGCCCTATTACCAGACAAATCAGAATGCCTTACACTTCCAGTTTGCAGGAGTTTACTTTTAAACATCTGGATTCAAAACCCACGGTTTCTCCCCTTCAAGTATGTACTACTTGTACCCTTTCCCTACAGCAAGCATTGGCTTTCTTCATATATGCTGGTTGACCAGCTATTGATTTTGTGGATAAAATTTTCAATATAAATAAACTGTTACAGTCTTCAACCGTAATATAGCTTTTCTGTCTGACCCAGCCATATTTTAAAAACGGCAGTTTTAGTAACTCGCACAGATGTCGACAGTCCAAGGCTGGAATTTGTTACAAGTGAATTAAACCTCTTAAAAGAAATACATTGTGTATGGTTTGGAAGGAAACTTCATAGATTTCAAATTTACATTTTTGGCAATTTTTAGTTAACTTCAAAATTACATTTTATCATTAAAAGAAATAGAAACGGACCAAATATTTAATGAATATTCCAATAAACATTTTAATAAATATTAGGTTTAAATGTAGTTTAAAATACCAAAATGGCTATAGATTAATTAAAAAGGAACCACGTTACTTACGTTTTTTTTTTAAATATTTTTAAATTATTTTCAAGGTCGCCCTTTTTTCTTAAGGTAAAAAACCTTAAGCTGTTTATTTTTCGATTCAAGAAGCTTTTAAAATATAAAAGCACCCTCAGCCGTTATTACCTTTTAAAGCGAATTCTTAAGTTTTTATATTAAAACTCTGCAACTTAAATAAATAATAAACGGTGAAAAAGTGCGGCAAAAACGTTTAAGAAAATTTTAATTTTTACTTAAAAAGGTAAGAAGGTAATTGCCGGGCATCCTAATTAAAAGGTACAAGATATGTACGTAGGGAATTGTGGATTTATTAAAGAAAAAAATGTTAAATTACCGTTTATTCTTAATATGCCAAAGGTATCGTTTTTAATTACTTTTGAGATGTTAATAAAAGTAAAAAAAAAAACAATAAACTTTTGACCCTATTGACCAAAGATATTTTAAAATAGCGTATTGCCAAAAAACCTCTCTTCATAGGAGAATTAAAAACAAATAATATTTCATGTTAACTATTTTAAATCCGTTTATTTTAAATACAAAAAAAATAGTTTCTAATAAATTAAGAAGCTAAATTTTTTGGAATAATAGAAAATGACATATTGGTTTTAGGATGCAGTGTTAAAACGGCATCACAGAACACTGACTTTAAATCACCTGAAATTTTATTACCTAATTTTACAATAATAAAACGTAAATATCTTTTTCTGACGACCTCTACTGATTTTTTTTCTTACTAATTTAGGGACAAAAAAATTTGTAGGGGTTGTAAAGGCGCGTACAGACATAGAACAAATCTTCGTTTCGCAACATCGTCGCGCAACAATTTTTTGTTACGCATCGAAGTTCGGTGTTTCGATAAATTATTGTGTAACAAAACAACGTCGTATAACCTATAGCAGAACATTCTGACGTTCCATCTTTTTCCATGTACCATTTTAATTTTGAGTAGTTATCGAAGTAACAATAATGGAAATTGCTGCAGCAGCATATATTTATATGCACTATCATATTAATAACAAAAAAAAAAACATATACAAAAAAGACGTTGGTGGCAAACGCAGTTATACGCTAGTAGAAATGTATACATGGAATTTATTTTCTTTTTGCACTCATCTACGGAAATATGAAACTCCTCTGAAAGTGTGTGCCAAGTATCATTTTTTCTATTTTTATTATAATATCTGGGTTTTTTTGGGTCCCACAAAATGTCTTTGCTTCGGTAACTTTCTATGAAATTAAGAGTTGCTTCTTCTGACCACTCCATATTGATGTTTTCAAACTGTTTAAATTATAAAAATAAATGTATTGGCGCGCTCTTGTTACGCATTCCCATCCAAACTTGCAAACATACGACGCAACATCAGCCCATATCTTTTTGAACTGACGCTGAAAAACCGACAACTGATGGGACGCCGTGATGTTTCGATGTTACCGAGTTACGCTGTTACGATGCACCGTCCACACATGTAACGCGAACGTGATACGAACCTGTTACGATACGATGTTTTGTTCTATGTCTGTACGCGTCTTAAAGGCGCGTACAGACATAGAACAAATCTTCGTTTCGCAACATCGTCGCGCAACAATTTTTTGTTACGCATCGAAGTTCGGTGTTTCGATAAATTATTGTGTAACAAAACAACGTCGTATAACCTATAGCAGAACATTCTGACGTTCCATCTTTTTCCATGTACCATTTTAATTAATCAAAATAAATGTATTGGCGCGCTCTTGGTACGCATTACCAAGTTACGCTGTTACGATGTACCGTCCACACATGTTACGCGAACATGATACGAACGTGTTACGATACGATGTTTTGTTCTATGTCTGTACGCGCCTTAACATTTTTTGTTCGGAAACATGTTTTGTCCTCAACAGTTTTTCATCTGCTTTTAAATGCTGTATCTACAAGGCCTTTAATGGTTGCTTGTCTTCTCTTAAATGTCAAGTAAAGCGCTGCGTCTAAAAACTACAATAGTTTGAAAATTAAAAAAATAACGGATTTTAGCACTAAATTATGTTATCACTAAATTATTTAACAAAATATAAATAAACTGCTAACGATTGAGGTATTATCAACACACCCTTTAAATTATAGGATCCTGTAAAAGAAGAAGCGATAGATTTACAGCCACAAAAATCACAAACCTTATACGAAAAGTAATAGAAGATATACAGGGTCACCCAGACCTATTTACCCAGCTATTTGTTCGAAAACGGTTCGTCGAAAAAAAAATTGTTTCAGATAAAAAGTGTTTCGTTTTAAAAGTAGATTCTTGAAATTAAAATATAACACATAAAGGGTGTACCATAAATAAGATAATTGATGTAACTTTTATTTTTATAATGAAACACCCTGTATATTTTCCAATTCTTAGACTCTTCTATTAATTCTACATAAATATTATATACCATATCCTATATCTATCTTACGCCGTTTCCGGTTTATTAAGTGACTTATGTATTTATTAAGATTTGAAATAATACTTAATACTTACTTGGCCACCTGCTTCGTTACCAGTTGAATTGCCTTGATATCCAACTACGATCACTTAGTTTGACAACAAATGTCAAATGATAATCAGACAAAATTAATCAATTTATTAAGTATGGCGTCTTTATACACTTTTAGTGAATAAGTAGACATGTTGCTAATTTAAGGAGAGTGTACGAAAAATTCGAGAAGAGCTACGGCATTGTACAGAGAACGATTTCCAGAGAGAGCTACCCCATCGCCAAGAACAAGAGGAAGATAAAATTATCAATGTACTCGCTTTTGTTTCTATCCATCCTAACGCATCAATTGAACGAATTTCCAACGACACCTATGTATTACCAAATTATCAGTTTAACGCAATTTACTAGATAATGGTTTTTATCCGTACAAAATTCATCTGGTACAAAATTTGCGTAACACCGGTTACGAAAAAATGATTAAATTCATTGCATGGATATCTGTGAAGATAAACGATGATCCGAACTTTTTTACACAAATTCTATGGACGGACGAATCCCGACTTAATAACAATGGAATCTTGAATCGGCATATCAGTCACTATTGGTCTCTACAAAATCCTTACTGGGTACGCGAGACACATTTCCAAGAAATAAGGGGAATAAATGTTTGGTGCGGCATTTTCAACGGCCGGATAATTGGTCCGTATTTTATTGAAGGGACATTAAATGGAGAAAGGTATTTGAATTTTCTTAGAAATATCCTACCGGAATTCTTAGAAGATATTTCACTACATGACTATCTAAATATGTGGTGGCAACAGGATGGAGCCCCGCCCCACAACTCAGCTGAAGTATCATTTTATTTGGACAACAAATACGGAGAAAAATGGATAGGGAATCAGGGTCCAGTCAGGTGGCCAGCTAGATCACTTGACCTTTCACCTTTAGACTTCTTCCTATGTGGCCATTTAAAACAAATTGTTTATGCGAAAAAGCCAAATTATTTGGAAGAATTAAAAAACAGAATATTCATTGCCTGCCCAGAAATTCCAAGAGAAGTTCTTATAAACTCGTGTACGACAGAATTTTTGAGAAGATGTCAGTTGTGTCAAATTGAATGTGGTCATCAATTTAAACATCTTTTATAATTTGTTAGACTATTGTAATTTAATAAACCGTTGTAAACTTAATGTTATTTTAAATCGCTAAAAGTAAATATCTTCCAATAAATCGAAAACGGCTTAAGATAGATATAGGACATAGTACATAAGATAGATGTAGAATTAATAGAAAAGTTTGAAAACTAGAAAATATACGGGGTGTTGCATTACAAAAATAAAAGTTATATCTATTATCTCACTTATGGCACACCCTGTATATGTTATATTTTAAATTCAAAAATCTACTTTTAAAACTAAACACTTTTTATCTGAAACATTTTTTTAAGGAACGGTTTTCGAACAAATCGATGGGAAAATAGGTCTGGGTGACCCTGTATACGAATCGCCTGGAATGGGCCATGTTACGTCCTGGTGTTCCTCAGGGGTCAATACTTGGACCTCTTCTTTTCATTCTTTATACGGCTGATCTATCAAACTACGTATTGCACTAGTCAGATGTATGGAGAGAACACTCAGTTCATGTTTAGCTTTTTTTTGCCCCACAAACACCATATGGCGGAATATAGGGTTAATAAGATTTAGATGCTTTAGCGAACGTATCATCAAAGCAAAATCTAGTTGGAAACGTAAAAAAGTGCTCAATAACTTATTTTAAGTGTAGAAAAACATGCAGAGTTGCTGAGTCCATGCACGTAAAGATTAATGACCATTTGCCTGTAAAGAATTCGGTAAGGTCCTAAACAAAACTGACGTTACTGGTTTGCTACAGTAATCGTGTGTTATTGTCTAGAAAATGCTTTTGGTGGAGGCTCTGGCATTGTGATTTTGTCTAAGGCTCATTCCTGGATCTAAGAAATCAAGAACGAATTTAAAAAGTTCAAAACTGTTGCTGCCGATTTGTTTTTGGTCTCCGTAGGTGTGATCACGTATCAGCTAAAATGGCCGAGTGGGATGGTTGGACATGGCGAATAGGATAAAATTACATTTTGCCAGTTTTGTCAGGACAATCATCACTACAGGAAGAACTCCCTATTTGAGAGCAAAGCTGCATTTTAAAAGTAAGACTTATGCTCTTAATACCAGGTTCAATAATATGTTGTCCATCCCAAAGCACAACACAACTACTTTTGAAAGGTGCTTTTCTCACCAAGCAGCTGTAGTTTATAATAGCCTTACTTAAGATATGAAGTCCTGGAGTAATAAAATCTTTAAAAAGAGGTACAAAGATGTGTTTTTTCGTGTTTAACTTGCCGATGTCAGTGTTTTTATTTTATTTTTGGAGGTTTTTACATTTTTTTCTATTAGGTTTAAGTTTAAATGTGTATTTGTCCTTCTATGTTACATTGTTATTACATGAAAAAAGCTACATTTGTATTAAATGTTTATACGTTAAACCCTATTTATTAACTTTATTTGTATAAATCATATTTTTTTGTAATATATGGTGTTGGGCTAAATGTAAGAATAGCTGGTACCTTATACGTAGAGCTAAATTTTGCCTAGTGCTAGCACCAAAATGCTTACAACTATATGTTTTTTAATATTGTAAAGATAACTAATTTTTAATAAAGAACTTTATTAATATTATTATTATTATATGGAGTTTTGTCAGCAAAACTAAAGAAACGCGGAGGTTGTCGTCAAGAGCTTCGTTAAAGATTCAATTTCTGATCAAATTCGTGTCCCAAAAACAATTCTAGTCAGTCAAGCGCTTTAATAACTGCGTCCTTTGCATTAGAAAATACAAAAAATCAATATTTGTCACTAGCGTCTTCTTCGACCGCCAGCATCAACATTTTATTTTAATAAATGAACAGTTGGTATCATTTTAAAAGGATAAATCTATGTATAATTATTACCAAATAAATAATAATTCGCTTTAATTTTATTGGATTACTTGCATTATCATATGTGGGAGTTAACCACTTAGATAGTTAGAGGGGGACGGAAAAAATTAAAATCTACTTCTGCAAAAAAGAGGTCAATGAATCTTTCTCTCTGAGAAATTTAGCCTCGTCTATCACAGGCAATTCATACTTAATACATAAGTAATTATTAAAGAAATAACCTTTTCGGGTCCTATTATAAAAAAGCATAGTCTAACTAATTTTTAATGAATTTACTTTATGTAAGAGCATCCTGCTTAATAATTCTAGAAATATTTAAATTAATATAAAAAAAAGATTTACCGATTTTATAAATTGCAAAATTTTTAAGCCTTTTTACATAAATACACTGAGTGAATTTCAGACTTCCTTTATTCACATAAACCACAAATTAAATATTTTGTTAACCTTGAACAATTTTTGAGCCACACACAAAAGATCCTTTACAAAGCTCCATTTTATAATTAGACTGTTTGATCTTCCATTGTTATAAAGAGCGATTTTCAAGCTCGGATTTTCAGGATTGCAATTAGGTTCTTTAAAAGCAGCTTGCCATTCTTTTTTAAACAAATTACGTTCCTCATTATAATAAGAAAATTGATTTTCTGTAAGCTGCTTCATTTATGATACAGGGTGTTTCAGTTAGTTTTATATGCATTTAAGTCAGCTCTAAAGTTTTTCTTTATTAAATAGTGACACATTTTATTATCTTTATGACAGCCTTAATTAGCTATAAAAACAAGGTACCAAGAATGTTGGGTTAATAAGAATAATAAGCTCAAATTATCATTAGTTATGCTTACAATCTCAAAGTTCGGATCTAGACCAAGCCTTTTCTGTAAAAAAAACAATAGCTGGTTTACGAGGCGGCAGGTATGTTTTTCCTAAAACCCTTTGGAAAGATTTATACAACAAGAATTGAGGTTTGCTGCCTCTCAAAAAGATCCCAAACATAATGGTAAATGTGTAAAATGTAGAAAATATTGAAGAAAAACGCATTTGTTTACTTAAATCACTTATAACTTTGTAAGTATTGGTCGTAAAAAACAAATGTTAAAAAAGAAAAGTTTCATAACAAAATTTCTTATGAAATAGTTTTGGTTAAAAATTGCAAAATATACTAGGCTTGTTGAAAAATAGTAATAAATAACAACAGGGCAAAAATGTAGTTTTCTGCGTGGATTTTATAGACAATTAGATTTAAAAAATTGATGCTATTAGCCGTTACTATGTGGTAATGAATCATCATGAAGAACACTGATAAATAAAACTACTATGTTTTTTTACCACTAAAATATATTCACAATTATTGTTACTGCAGTTTTAACTCACAGAGTCATTTTCAAACAATTTTTTTTTCTTTCAGACTAAAGTATCAATACAAAAATAAGGTGAATTTATACCTCTAAGTGGTAAATATATTCTTAGGAAGCGGCGGAGCAATTAACAGTTTATTATGGTTTGGCGACAGTAAATAGCGGGGAAAATACAAGTTTTGGTTTGGTCATTAAGCAGATGTATATTATTATTTTTATTGCCTTTGTATATTTCTAGGGATTCCAGATAGTTTAATTTATGGCCCTTGGTTGAATAGTGTAATATTTCGATATTATTTAAATTAGGGAATTTGTGTTCTTGTTCTAAACAATGATTAGCAAAAGTAGAGTCTGTTTTTTGTAGTCTATATGATCTAAAATGTTCTATAGCGAGTTTTTATGCTCCTACCGCTTTGTCCCGTATAAAAGTTAACACATTCTGAACATTTCAACTTATAAACTCCTGATTTATTAAATTTGTTGGTTTTATCTTTAGCGTTATAAATAATATTCGATATATTGTTCTGAGATTTAAAAGCAACTTTAATATTGTGTTTGGATAGAGTGTTGGCTATTTTTTCTGATAGGGTGCCGCAATACGATAAGGATACATATTTTTGGTTATTTTCTTGATCTTTAATTTTTGGATAGATTAATTGAAAAGCTAAGCGTTTTTGTTTTTTGGTTATTAATTTCTTTATGGTTTGTTTGGAGAATTTATTTGATTGTGCAATATTTTCAATGGTACAAAGTTCTTTCCGTAGCTCTTCTTCAGAGTTTATGTTGGATAGGGTGGAAAGAGTCATTGGGGATAGTAATACCTGTAAATGTTGGTTTTCTATAAACTTTAAAAGTGCACTGATTATTTACGTGGGATATGGTTAGATCTAAGAAATTTATTTCATTGTTGTCTTCTTTTTCTAAAGTGAATTGAATTTCTGGGTGAACACTGTTAATATAATGTAAGAAATTCTGAAGTTGTCTGTTTGCACCTTTAAAGCATGCGAGAACATCGTCAACATATCTGTACCAAAAGTGAATATGGTTTTTGCCTAGATCTGAACTAAGAATTTTATTTTCTATATCTGACATGAAAATATCTGCCAAAAGGGGGTTAAGAGGCGAACCCATTGGTAGGCCTGTGTGTTGTAAGTAGAACTTATTATAAAACTGGAATACGTCTGTGACAAACATGTTTGTCGCAGACGTATTAAATATGTATCCTTATCGTATTGCGGCACCCTATCAGAAAAAATAGCCAACACTCTATCCAAACACAATATTAAAGTTGCTTTTAAATCTCAGAACAATATATCGAATATTATTTATAACGCTAAAGATAAAACCAACAAATTTAATAAATCAGGAGTTTATAAGTTGAAATGTTCAGAATGTGATAACTTTTATATAGGATAAAGCGGTAGGAGCATAAAAACTCGCTATTTAGAACATTTTAGATCATATAGACTACAAAAAATAGACTCTACTTTTGCTAATCATTGTTTAGAACAAAAACACAAATTCCCTAATTTAAATAATATCGAAATATTACACTATTCAACCAAGGGCCATAAATTCAACTATCTGGAATCCCTAGAAATATACAAAGGCAATAAAAATAATAATGTACATCTGCTTAAGGACCAAACCGAACTTGTATTTTCCCCGCTATTTACTCTCGCCAAACCATAATAAACTGTTAATTGCTCCGCCGCTGCCTAAGAATATATTTACCACTTAGAGGTATAAATTCACCCTATTTTTGTATTGATACTTTAGTCTGAAAAAAAATGTTTGTTTGAAAATGACTCTGTGAGTTGAAACTGCAGTAAAAATAATTGTGAATATATTTTAGTGGTAAAAAAACATAGTAGTTTTATTTATCAGTGTTCTTCATGACAATTAGATTTCTCTAGGGTGTACTCTATTCGGCCTTAAAAAGCTTTATGCTATGGTAAAATATCATGCAAAATTTTATCAAAACCCTTTCGATAATTTTTGCACTATAAGTTTAAAATTAAATTTTGTTAAAAAAAATCGATAATTTGGCAAATTAGGTAAAGTACAGAATATTAAATCTGGACATTTAATTACTTTTTTTGCATATTATGGTAATCTTGCGCTTTCAAATCTTTTTTATTAAAATCGGATCATTTGGCAATCTTCAGCAGTTGTTTAAAGTTATAAACAATTTCTGAGGGCAAAAATTGTATGAAAAAAATAAAAGTTGTTTTTTTTATCTTAAATTATTTTATCTTACAGTCACCTAAATGAAACTACGTATAAAAAATTGATATTTGCTATTCGCCGTAAACGCCTGTCAACTTTATAGCTTTATAACTTGTATCTAGGCGACCAATCGACCCATTGACCATTTGGGTATGTTAGAAAAACTGTCCTTATAAGTACTTTTAAACCATATTTTTAGTAAAATTATCAGTAAAAATTCGTGTAAAGTCAATTTGTTTTTAGGTAAAAAAAATCATAAATATAGAAAAAGTACGCCCAAATGGTCCGATCTTTATCTCTAGAAAAACGTTTGAAAGCTTAAGATTTCTAGTAAATGTGGAGAAAAATTAAAGGTTTAAGTTTAGTAGTCCGGACTTGCTTAAATTGCAAAATTATTGTGCAAAAATTATCAAACCCAACCTAATAAAATTTAAGATAATGTGTAATTTTAGCCTAATGTTCTTTTTGACCAAATACAAAGCTTCTCGAAAGAGTCTAAAAGATCCAGTAAAATCACATAGAAAAACACATTTTTTGCCGTTTTCTTTGTTTATTGCTATTTTGCAACAAGCGTAACACACCTTGCGATATCTAACCAATATCATCTTGTGGGAAATTTGGGTATGAATTTTTTTCTTATTCCTCAGGGACTAGTACTTACAAAGTTGTAGGCGATTAAACTAATAAAAAGTATTTTTTTAAAATTTTATCCAGACCCAGTTTTCTGTTCATAGGTCATTTCATTAATTACCGAAACCACAGCTCGGCTTTTATGATATAAGAGAAAAAGTGGCAAATAAGAAAGTGATCCTAACCACCAAGTACACAGTACATACTGCAACTTACGTGAAGCATCTTGTTCTTTCTTAGCCTTTACTAATCCACTCCTGGACATGGGCCTCTCCAATATTCTTTCATGTTTCCCTGTCTTGTGCCGATCTTATCTATTTTTTGACAGCAATCTCTCTTATATTATCGGCTCATCGTCTTTAAGTTCTACCAAGGTTTTTTTTAGTTTGTCTTGGTCTCCATCTTACGACTCCTCTGGTGATCTCTCTACATCCTGCCTGGCAACGCGTCCAGCCCTTTGCCATTTTAATTGTACAGCTCTCTTCAAAACATCAATTATTCCTGTTCTTCGTCTTATTTCTACGTTTGTTATTTAATTCTTAAGACCCACCCCAAGCATTGCTCTTTCCATTGCCCTTTGGTTTACCCTCAGTTGTTCAGCGTGTTTTTGTGTGAGTCCCATGGTTTCTAAACCATAGGTTGTTACCGGGAAAACGCAGCTTTTATATACTTTTCCTTTTAGGTTTATAGAAATTTCTTTGTTTTTCAATATATGGTGCAAATTACCAAAAGCAGCCCATGTCAGACCAATTCTTCTCTTAATTTCTGCTGATCGATTTTCTTTTCTCGGCCTAATAGTATGTCCCACATACACATAGTTGTCCACAAACTCAATGTCCTGATTTCCTTCTGTGAGAGTTTTCTGATCCTTGCTAAGGATTTTTGTTTTACTGTAGTTCATATTTAGGCCGATTTTTCGAGGGGCGTCATTCAGTTCTGTTAACATTTTCTGGACCTCATTTAGACTGCTGCTAATAAGAATAGTGTCATCGGCAAATCCGGAGTGGCTTAGATATATTCCATCAATATTTATTCCAACCCTGTCCCACTGCAGATATTTAAAGACATCTTTCAACGCCAGTGTAAAAAGTTTGGGTGATATCGTATCACCCCGACGTACACCTCTTTTTAACCTCTTTTTAACTTAATTTCTTCTGTTAAGCTATCAACTTCTTCTAGACTTAAAGCCTTTCTTACTTACATTATTGTATTTACCTATTTATTTACTACCTTAAAATACTATCAAATTAAAGTTTAAACATTAATTCAACTGAAAAAATGTGCTACGTCTATGTGGGTGCTATATACCTGGCAGGACGCTTGCATTTCTCTATGTTCTGTGTTGCTTTTACTTGTTCTATTTGACTGTAATCCTAAAAAAAAGTATATGGCTTGATAAAAAAAATATTTTAAAAGTTCAACGCTTTATAAACTTTAAAAATATTTTTGTATGCTGAAAATTGGACTAAAATATTCTCCATATCATTCTAAAGCAGTATTTGTCTATTTAAATCAATAAGTTAAATATTTAAACGTTGAGCTATACAGTTAGTACCACGCGAGATCGAGAAATGTTAAGCGTCATGCCAGGTATATAACACCCAGGTAGAGGAGGCACTTATTCTTATTTTATGTTTTTCAATAAAATAGAGTTTAAATATACTTTAAGTTAAAGTTTTAAGTAGGTCGGAATGGATACAGCTATTTGACCAATAAAAATTAAATAAAATATCCGTGCCACCATGCTATTAACCACTGCCTCGAGTCACATGTGTATTAGTTTGTTTAAATTAATAAATAGAACATTTTAAGTTAATTTTAAGACGGATCGGAGTTGGTTTACTTACTGGTATCAAAAAAATATTATTAGTCAAATTTTTAGACACAATCAGTTTTTTGCTTATATCTTCTTTATTTCTTATTTTACTAAAAATATGTGTGTAAAACATTTTTTATAGAGCTTATTAAAAAGTATATTTTAGGTTTCATTAAATTTTTCGTAGGGTTTTCAGTTTTTATGATAGTTGCGTTTTTATTTTACATTTAAATTGTTAATATCTTAAAAGCTAAAAGAGCTAAAAAAAGAATAAATATTACGTAGTTTAATTAGGCCATTAATTTTAATTTATTACTTATATTATATTGAAAAAACTAATTTTTTTTACGATTTTTTTGAGGTAAAAAAATGCAATTTAAATCCGCTAAGCTGAAGCAGCAGTGCGGCTTTAAATTAACTATATTTTAAAGTATTATAAAAAATATTTTATGCGTATCTTTTATTGGCCAGTTTTTTTTGCGGTGACCTTCCGGACTATATTGGCAGATATTCATAACGGTAAACCAATTAAGATGATTGGTTTAATGGTTTATGTTGTTGTAAAATAGTTGTAATATAAATAAAAATTGCTCTATTTTTGTAAAGCTTTAATGCTGAGCATTACTTACCTTGATTGATATGATAATCAACGGCGTTTTAACCCATCAAAGGCCAAAATATTTTTTTATGGCATTTTTTTTTATCTTGAGACACTCCACGAAGGCTGATGCCTAAGTACTAATGTACCGTGGGTGTCTTCAGTGTGGTAAGAGGGAGTTTGTTTACACGGGACTTACATTTTTGGAGATTGGGAGGAGAAGGAAAAACTTCTGCGGGCAGCAGGTTCCATAGTCTTGACACTCTAGGGATAAAGAAACGAAGAAAGCGGGAAGTTCGGGGCCTCTGTAAAAGGATGCATAAAAGTTGCACTACGTGTTGCTCTGTTGGGAGCTGCCAGAGAAGGAATTATACTGGCCAATTCCTCTGAGCAGAAGCCGTGAAAATACCTGTAGAAGAGCGACAGATCCCCTACAGCTCGACGATGGGCAAGAAGAGGAAGCCTTTCTGTGAGGGTTGGATCATTAATAAGACGAACGGCTCTTTTTTGAATGGAGTTCAGAATGCTAAGTATTGTAGAGGACGCCATTCCCCAGACATGAGAACAATATTCTAAAGAGGGTCTGATTTGGGATAAATACAGAGTGTACAGATGGGAAGAAGAGAAATATTTTCTTGCTCGGAAGAGGAATCCAATCTTTTTTGAAGCTGCCGAAGCTATGGATGAAATGTGTTTGTGCCAGATGAGGTTATTCTCAAAAGTAACGCCGACTAGATTAAACGACTCTTTGTTCTGCAGAACTTGGCCGCTCATATGTAAGGGATGAGCATTTGCAGATTTTTTTCGCGACAGCGAACATGACTGTGTTTTCAAGGCATTAAACTAAACAAGATTTTTGGCGCCCCAATCCAAGATAAGTTTAAGGTCTTGTGAAAGAGATATCTGCATTGACCTGCGCTTGTTTTTAAAATCAGAATTACACAGTGGCTTAAGAAATTGAATACTAGAGTAGAGGGTACTATCGTCAGCAAAACTATGAATGGGATTGATTGTGGAAGAGAGAAGATCGTTAATATGTAGAAGAAACAGCGTGGGTGCCTGCACTGAGCCCTGGGGCACCCCAGAATTAATTTGGTAGAAGCTGGAGGAATGACCATCTACACTAACTGATATACGCCGATTAGAAAGGAAACTGTAAAGCCAAGAGCAAAGCTTAGGTGGAAGACCGTAAGAAGGAAGTTTGTTAAGAAGCCCATCATGCCAGACCTGATCGAAAGCTTTAGATATGTCAAGAGCAACGATCTGGGATTCACCAAAAAACTCAAGGGACTTGTTCCAGTTGTGTGAGACAAAGGAAAGAAGATCAGCTGTGGATCTACTGTGACGGAATCCATATTGTCTATCATGTAAAATCTTATGTTTTTCCAGATACTTTAAGATTTGGGAATTAATGATTTTTTCCATTACTTTGCAAACAACTGAAAGAAGAGATATAGGTCTATAGTTAGAAGGGAGACTTTTGGATTCTTTTTTGGGGACAGGTTGCTTTCCAACTTTCCGGGAAAATGCCCGTGTCGTAAGAGATTCGAAAGAGGCGAGTTAGGATGGGTGCAAGCTCGGGAGCAAATTTTTTTAAGACGATTGCTGGTATGCCATCCAGTCCAGACGATTTTTTGGTATTAAGAGAAGAAAGAATACTCTTGATCTGTTTGACTTTAAAAATTATATCGGATATTTTATGAGAAACAGCGACAACTGTTGGAAGAGGAAGATTGATAGGAGGATCAAGCGTAGAATTGGCAGAAAATTGTTTGGCAAATAGTTAGGCTTTTCCTTTGGAGGTGGAGACAATTCCATCTTCAGTCCGCCATTATGTAACACAGTTGGTAGAAATATAACGCTAATCTTTCACCACTAATTTAATTTAATATCTGTCTAAAGGGAAATTACTTAATATCTCTTATAATACTTTATCGGCAGATTAACTCTTATTTTCAGTAAAATTTGTATCTAGGTAAATGTAATGGCTATGTTATGTTTTAATATCGAAAATATAATCTTTTTAGAGATAGCTTGCGTATTTTTGTAGATCATAATATTTACTAATTAACTTTGTTTATTATTTAAGTTTAAACCAAAACTTTATAGAGAAAAACCTGATTTTAATAATAAAAGGTTTTATATATTTAGCATGATGGTGTAGAGTATTTTTCTATTATATCATAAAAATGCAGTTAACCTAGATTCTCCAAACTAAATTCGACGTTATTGTTTTTAATATAAAATTTAATGATTTTTATCTATGCAAGTAAATGCTGTAATTTCCTAGCTGCATGTCTATGACCAATAATATAACGATATAATTTCCTTTATACTTTTAACCTAATATTTAAATTTCATTAACTTGTCTTACTTAAAAGTTTTTAATCCTTTGGTTGGTAAATACCTAATGGGTTTATCTATTAAGGTTATTAATTACTTTATGTTAACCGGGAAATTAGCAGTTATTGTCTTAATGAATTAATACGCAGAGTTTATTGTAACAAAGGAAAATTATTTATGGGCAGACTAAGATTTATTCCCAACTTCAATTTGGTTATAAATAAATATATGGTGGACAAAGAAAAAAAACATAAGGAAAAGCTTTTTGTAACTGAGATATTGAAAAAAAAGTTTTCGGATAAATAACGGTGAAATAACCTTAAAAGATATTATGGTCCTTGTCATGTGACTGCTATTATGGCAAAAAATTTTACAAGTTTACTATGAAATGTTAAAAAGTAAGGTTAAGAATAAAAATATGAAAAAAAAGTTATTAGACCAAACTGTGTAAAATTCAGTTTTGTGCTTATTACTTAATTTAAACAAAAACTGTTCTTTTATAAAATTTTTTGTTTTTGTCACTAGAAATCATTTTATTAACATATTTTTAAATAAAAAGACATACTTTTTTAAGCTTATCTGCTATACAAAGAAAAAGTACTTGTCTTATTTGTTTTAATGCCCTGTATCTGAAACAAATACTTAAAAGCAACACTTTAACTACGTTGGCCTGATTAAAAAAAAAAGGAATTTTATATAACCTTTAAATTTTAAAATATTAACTTAAATCAAAAATATAGTTTTTTAATAGCTGATTCCTTCGTTTTTAATAAGATACTGATTAATGTTATCATAGTTATTAAGGTATCAAGGGTATTATAAGGATAATAACGCTTGAGGTCGATGGTGTGTTTTCCGAGTACCTTTGGCCCGAGGGATATACGTTGACCGAAAGCGTTATTATCCTTAATACCCGTGGTGCCTTCAACGTTTAATGTTCGACTAAATATTCTTTATATGAGAAAAATTTGAATAAATTTTGAATGTATTAGTTTAAACCAAACCAAGTACTAGCATTTACTTGAAAAAATTTTCGAAACGTAATTGTGGTAACCATGGTTGTAAGGTATTTGTCAATAAGACAGCACATAAAAAATAATTTTGCGACTGAGGCATAAAAATGTCCAAAGTAGTGGAAAATACCCATCTCCCCCAAGATATTTTAGTGAAAGCTACTAAAGCTGAGCATGCGCTTATGCCAGAAAAAACTAGGCGGATTTACGAGAAAGAATATTTCCATTTTGGGGCCTGGCCGACGGAACACTGCGTGGACCGTGTAAACGAAACCGTTTTGATGGCTTATTTTCAAGATTTGTCAGAGTCATATCCTCCAAATTCCCTTTGGACAAAGTTTTCAATGGTACGTAAAGAATTAATAGTTCATAAGAAGATAATAATTAATGAAAAGTTGATTTCTCTGCAACAGGGAGAAATTATCAGCCTAAAAAGTCAAAGGTTCTGACTCGCGAACAAGTTATAACTTTTGTGAAAGAAGCGCCTACTGAAAAATATTTGGCAGATAAAAATGCATTAGTGATAGGTGTATTCGGAGCTTGTAGAAGAGACGAGCTTGTGAAAATGAAGTTTTCCGATGTGCGTGATATGGGTCAGCATATATTTATTGACATTTCACAAAGTAAAAATGGGCAAGCAAGGAGATTTTTGGTTATTGATGAGAGTGAAATTTGTGCAGCGAAGTTTATTCGGGACTATGTGTCTTTGCGACCTATTGATAAGTATTTTTTGTGCTATCGTGATGAACGATGTACTGTGCAGCCTGTAGGTAAAAATTCATTTGGAAATATACCCTTTAAGATTGCTACATATTTGGGTTTACCTGATGCTAAGGCGTACACAGGTCATTGTTTAAGACGTACAGCGGCAACAATTCATTCTGGTGCGGGAGGTAGTTCCGACAGCTTAATGAGGTTAAGATGCTGGAAGAGTTCTTCGGTAGCACGAGGGTACGTGGATGATAGTGAAAGCTCCAAATTGGCTAATGCTTCCCTTATAGTTGGGAAAAGTAATACTTGAATTAACACAGCAACTGCGGTGGGGTATGGAAATGTGGAATTTTCCGGTCAGTTTGAAATTGTACGTATATTGTGTAAGTATGTCTGTATTTTCGTAATAAATGCTTAAATGAAGATAATTTATTGTTTATTTATTGGTAAATTTGTAGGCCCTGGGGCGTTATTTTTTTTAATAACGCCCTAGGGTAATATTTTGTATTTAACTGACTTTGACATAATATTATTATTTGTCAAATAATATACCAGTCGGACATTAATATATTAACAGCATTACAAAAATCACATTCACAAATGTTTATATTTTATATTAAAATTTGGTAAAGGGGTCTAAAACTCAATTATTAACAGGTTTTTTTTTACCTTCTTTCGATAAGAAAATAATTTTCTTTTTTGATCACTTAGTAAAATAATTTATTTAGATATTATTGGTAGACATTCTTTTAAGTTTTATTTTTTGCCGAAAGTGTCTTAATTTATTAAAAATCATTTAAAAAAAAATGTAATTTTACAAAAATTATGTACCCTTATTTTATACCATCCTAATAAATTTCTTTACTAGTTTTAATTGCTTAGAAATGTTTTTGGTTTTATATTTTAGATTGAGATGATTTAACATTTGATTATCCACTTTAAATAAAGAAAAAGGTACATAATTATTATTTAATTGTAATATTATTTTATTTATTTGCTTTAAAATTGCGTAGTTCGTTTAATTATTCAATAATTTTCTTTGGTTCCTTTTTAAACAAACCTATTACTAAATACTAGCACTTATAGCTAAAGTCTCTTATGATATTATATTATGTTATTTAATTGCATTGTTTGTTTGTAGTCAAAGTAAACATTTAAGTCTAAATGTGTTTTACATTTATTAATTATATTGAAAGAAAATATTTTGTTTACCTTAGCCAGGTTAAGGGAGACAAGTTTTTAAACGTAAAAAGGCTTAATTTTTTGTTGGGATATTATTCCTAGAAATTTAGATATTATAATAGGTATTTCTATAAAGAGGTAGCAATTCAGCAAAAAGTCAAAATCATCGTCTAAGATTGTTGGCTTTAAAAGATTGCTTCTCTACGCTATTTATTTTTTGTTGCAATACAATATTTTTCTTGTCGTATTAGAAGTTTTAGATATGTTATATAGGATCCATATTTAATGCTAGCCACTTTCGTTTGTACATCATACTGTAAGGTGTGACTTGCCATTTATATATTTTTTTTAGGACACACCTAAACGCAACCGTTTTTACAAAATAATATCTTATTTCATAAAAAAGAAAGTTATAATGAACTATTTTACTACGTCAAACTCAATGAGAGTTAAAATTTCTAAAAGAAAGTCTAAAATGAGATACAATGTAAAAAAAATTAAAAACAGATTTAAACTATGACTAAACGCATTAATATACATATTGATACCATTCTTAAAAACAGCTATGACTAAAATTACCAAATTACCAATGATTAAAATTACCAAAAAAAAAACAAATTGGGTTGTTTTTTTTTATGATTTGTTAACTACCTTTCAAATGGTTATTTAAAATAGCATTAAAATTAAATTAGATTTATGGATTGTTTGATTTTTATGTAATATTGTATATTTTAATATTTTTTTTAAAGAATTACTTAAATACTACCAATAGAAAAAGCAAACAAACTTTCTCGTAAACTTCCTGAATTTTTAAATCCAATTTTTGGACCTAAATAAAAAGTCATTTGTTAGGAAAATGGTTATTAATGGGACCAATGGTTTTAGTTGGTTAAAGTAAGTAGTATT
The DNA here is from genome assembly GCA_019359885.1 of Listronotus oregonensis. Lineage (NCBI taxonomy): Eukaryota > Metazoa > Arthropoda > Insecta > Coleoptera > Curculionidae > Listronotus > Listronotus oregonensis. Next base: position 64,227 of record JAHBCN010000746.1, read on the forward strand.
CCAATTTAATAAATAATTTAAATTAGCTCTGGAATTAAAATTGGTTAAAAAAAGGGTTTAAATTGTTAGTTTCAATATGTCTTTAATGAGTGCAATTTTTAAAAGATCATATATTTACACTTGTCTTGTTTGTGACACGCAAATTTGTTTTAAGACCAAATGAAACGCTTTTAACAGTATCAGTTAAGCATAGTTCCCAATAAATAACATGTTACACTTTAAGTAAAATGAGGGCTAACTCTTTAATTACTATTTTAGGAACATATATTTAAAATATAATTAATAACTTGCGATCAGGATGATGTTAAGAATATATTTTCTTGGAGAACTAAAATTATCTTTTGTTGCGAAATTTTGTCTATTATTCCGGCCCGTAAATACCTAACTCCATACAATGGTCTCTAAATCATTGTTATAGCCTTGTGGATCCCAAATTACCTTAGCGTGACTTCCTAGAACATTCTATTGAAATAATCGTAATAAATTTGTTCAACTTCGTTACAAGAATTGCTATCATGATACAATGTGACATTAAGGTTGGTAATACCTATACGCGGCTTAACTTGGCCCTAGAAGTGTTATGACATTAAAACATATTTTTTATTATTTTACAAGGTATTGTAAAGAACCATGTAATTTAGGTTAATAAAGACAAGAAAATTAAAAAAAGTGACGGATTTTTTTGTCTTCACCGGTCTGAAAACAAAAGTGCATATTTTTTTTTAATTTCAAGGTTTATTTTACATGCTGTTTGAATATTCAAAAACTATTGGGCCAAATTTACCTTTCTCACTGAAAGTTTAAGTTTTAAACCCCTTAGTGACTATTGCAGGTATCACTTAAATCATTTTTTTATATTAGCCCAATAATAGGTTTTGGTAAAATTTAAATTTATAGGTATAAAATGTTGGTATTGATACAATTCTATAACAAACGTTATGAAAATACAAAACCGTAAAAAAATCTAGAAATTTTAAATTTGTTGTAAACACAGCATTCTTTTTTAGAGATTTGGGCTTTTTTATATTTTATATATAGGCTAGTTATGTATTAATGGGTACAGTAACGCTACATTTACCGGATTAAATAGGCTAAAATATATTATATTATAATGTGGCTTGTAAATAGGACGTATTTTGTAAAAGTTTACCTTCCAACCAATTTTTCATTATTTAGTTTAACAAAAATATTTGCATTAAAATTTATTGGTTAAATACTTTAAAAGGAGAGCTATAGAAATTGGCTTTTATTTAACTTTCTCTTGATAAATGCTAGGCGTACTCCATGGACTTCTGATTTAGTTTACGGTTAACTGAGTAAAAACCATGAATGCTGTCGTCCTTTTGCTATTTACATTTTTGGCTTTACTTTTTTCTTTATTTGGCAATTCATTTTTTTTAACATTTTAGGCTTATTGAAGTTTTTACACCTAAATTATATTTAAAAACTAAACAACAAAGTAGTAAATTAACTATCATACATTTTTAGTCATTCTAATAATTAAAAGTCCTTACACATTTTAATTAGGTTGATATATTATAATTATATAATTATAATAATGAATATTACATTTTAATTAGGTTAAAATATTATAGTAATTTAATTATAATAATTAATAAGTAAAAAAAAATATTTGGTTTTCTGGAGAAAAGCCAAATATTTTTTTTCACTAAAATAACCCCGGAAAAATAAAATAAAAAAATTAAATATAATAATACATAACTTGCGTTCTAGTGCTGTTTTAAAGCAAGAGCAAATGTTATTCAAGTATCAGTTATCAGTACCTTAGTTGTGTACCAGTAAAATATTTGTTTTATTTCAAGAATTTTAAGCTTATTCACCTTTAATTTTAGCTTAAAATACTTTTAAATAATTTCCCTTGTATTTTCTTATTAAATTGGAATTTGTTAAACAATTTGATAAAATATGATTTACATTTCTTTTTAAATTCACTTTATATTATATATATATATATATATATATATATATATATATATATATATATATATATATATATATATATATATATATATATATATATATATATATAAATGAATCATCTTTTGTGTTGTCTATTAACTAAATAAGTTAAATAAAAAATGTAACAAGAATCACCTAAAAGTCTAAATTAAAGTAAAATAAAGTATGTTGTTATTTACTTTTTTTATTTTAAGTTAATGTCATTTAATTTTTGGTTAGGTCTTTGAGTTTAAACTGGGTAATATATTGTTTATAAGAAGCCAGGTCAAAAATCCCTCCGCTTAAATGACGTTAAGGAATATGATGCTTGGCAAACTGTTTTGAAACACAAGTTTGATAACCCTGCCATAAAGTTGCGCGACACCAAGTTGTAAAGCATAAAGTTAACATTTACATACTAACGTATATTCCAACAAGTTTTAGCCTTGGGAAAACTAACTATAGCATCGCAATTTGGGTGTAAAAATAATTTTCAAATTTAAAAATGTTTTTGCTTTCAAACATTAAGTCGATTTTTATAGATAAAATTATAATATCATTAAAATTCCTGTAAAAACAGATTTTTTCTAATTTAAATTGACGTTTAAATTAAAAAAAAAGGTTTTTTAACTTATTAAACCAAAAAAACTAATTACTGCATCTGTTAAGCTAACAGCGACTGTCAAATAGTGGCGTTTTAACATAAGAATTTCTCTCTAAACACTATTGTCAAAATATTAAATAAATTTTAAACGAGGGCCAACCAAATCTATTTATTTTTTTTTATTAGTCCTAGAACAAAGATTGCTAACATCTGCATAGTGATTTTCCTAAGATAGAGATTTACCTGTATTAGTAGTGGTAGTGTATGAATTAACTAATCCGTTTTTATATAATTTTCTTATCATTTTATTCGCTTATTTTATCTGTCTTAAATAACTTTTTATAATTTTAAAGTACAAATAGGGAAAAAAACACATTAAAAACTATGATTTAAACTTTTTATAGTTTAATCGCCTATTGCCATGATACAATTTTTGTTTATGCAGATTAGTTTTAAATACAACATTTTTATTATTATACTTAATACTTTCTTATAATAAAAATTAAAACCATTTTGTTTACAAGAACACCAAAACATAAAGTCTCCAGGATATAAATGAAATAAAGTTTTATAGACCTTTATATTCTTAAATTTATAACAAGATTAAAAATTTTCTAGGTATTATAATAATTTATAGCCTAAATTTGGAGGCAAGTCGAAGCCCTTAAGCACATTTATAAGAGTTTTATTGGTTACACCCCATTAAATTTCCCCGTAAACAGCTTGGCTTTTGGGCTTTTAGGAGTTTAGTTTTTATGGAGCGACTGGCTGGCATCTTTGATGAAATTATTACACCTAAAAATATGGCTTATGAACTTATCAAGCAAATTTAAAATGTAAGTTGCAAATGTCGGATCATTAAGGCATCCTAAAAAAGCAGTTAAATTATGAAATATTTCTGAGGACATTAATTGCCTAAAAATTTTTGTTTAAGCAAATTAACAAATACATATTCGTTTTTGCTGAGAAATAATTTTATAATTAATATATAAATAAAATAATGTCAAAAATTCCATATGAGTCATGTGTAAGAAGTTATTATTTATTATTTTTTGTACCTGGTGTCCAAATAAGAAACGTAGCCGGCCGTATCTCGAAAACTATTTATCGCACAGCTTAAATAAGTCATGTCGTTTTCCAATCTTTTGTTCTTGTTTTTATTTTCGAGCCTATTTGATTAATATTATAAATGCTTCAATTACGGAATTTTCGTGTTTTTAAATGTTCATTTTGTTCTCTTGTGGATACAATACAAACGTTAAAATAGTTTTCGGTATTTTTGCTTTTACTCTACAGTAATTAATCTTTTACTGCGTCACAAAGACTGTTAAACAGGCCACTTCAAAATAACTCAAAAAATAATGCAGATATTAAAACGCGATTTTTACCAAAGTGTAGGTATTTTTTTCTCTTCTGAACATATAATAAAAATGTTTTCGTCGTATTTAACTTTCTTAAAAATATTTTAAAAAAAGATGTGGGAGATAGAGCTATTTGAAAATTGCATGATTTATCATCTTTCCCCACTCTTAATATTGGAATTACGACAAAAAGTCCTTAACCAAACTGATGCCAAATTGGTTACACTTTTTGCAGATGTTATTAAAATTGTACCTAATACTAGCTAATCTTGAAGAAAAAAAAATAGATTTTTTTAATTTACCGTTGCGGTCGTGCCATCTCGCGGGGGTTTTGGAAACTTGAAAATAATTTTTAGCTATTTCTTCTGGCCATCTTTACCAAAAGTAAATTCTTCCCCACGATGTGCGATACATAATTTTCTAGATACAGACGGCGTCTTTTCTTACTTGGACACCCGGTACATTTGTAGTAGACCCCGGTCAACTTTGGCAGCTTGTATCTTAGCAACTAAATGACCGATGAACGGTTTCAATATATTTTTAAAAAATGTTTTTTAAGAGTAGGTTTAAATAAATGTAGTAAAATTTTTTATTTAAAAAAAAAACTATTGATGTAGTCAGTTTGTTTTCAACCAGTTTTTTTTAAACTAAAAACAATTGCAAAGGACGCCCAAATGATCCGTTTTTTATTTAAAGAAAAAACATTTAAAAGTTTACAATCGCTTGTATATGAAAAAAAATATCAAATTTCCAATTTAAAAATTTTGGATTCTACCCAATTTGCAAAATGTTCATTTTTATCTTAATAAAACTGGATTGCAAAATTATACAAAAACTGTCAAACCAAGCATAACGAAATTTAACGTAATGTGATATTCCTTCATGATGTGATATGTTGTTCCTTTTTGGCTTAATATGGACCTTTTTAAAAGTATCTAAAGGATCCAATAAAATCCATCAAAAAACTACGCTTTTTTGTCTTTTTTTATTTTGTAACAAGCGTAATATATTTTGCGATTTTAATAAATTGGTATCTTGTAAGAAATTTAACAAAGTAACTTTTTTCTGTATACAACTTTTTTACCATTAATACTTACAACTGTGTAAGCGTTTAAAATAAAAAAAAATACCTTTGGTTTTTGTTTTTTACATTTTGTATATTTAAGAAATATTCTAGATCTTTTTTAGAAGGAGAATATTAGTTTCTTGTTGTTAACATTTTTTTAAAGGGTTTTTATTAAACATATGCCTGCTACCTGTAGGCTTTGCCTATATTAAGCTATTTGTGCTAAATAAACCACTGTTTCAATCTTTTGGCTGTAAACAAATTTTTTTGTTTATATTTTTCATATTTAGAATACGTTAATGTTAATCTACTTACAATATTGTAATTTTAAGTTTTATTAAAGAGTTTTTTTTTAATGCCAAAGAAGAAAGAATAAGTTTTCGTTTTGTTATGTTTTATATTGATTGCAAATTCTTTAATTACTAAACACCACAACACACGTTAACAGGATATATTTACAAGAATCAATCACCATACTCCTTAGTTTTATGAGTAAACAAACATTAGACGCAGCTACTATCTAAAAATAAGAAAACAATTAAAAACACAAATTAATTGCTTTAATGCCAGTCAATGACTTAAAGCAGTGTGCTGCAACAGTTATTGGACCATAAAGTTTTAAGTTCCCAGAATCTTATGGTGACACTACAGTCGCCCTCCTGAATTATGTATCCTTTGCGTAAAAAGATTTTTCTTATATAAATATATTTACTAATATTTTTAAATTTATTTGCGTTATTATTAATTTAGTAATTTTATGTGTTTTAAGTGTGGTAGGCTTTGTGGAAAGATGACAAATATTAAAAATTATAAATCGGTTGAGAATATACCGTTATACTCAAAATTAATATAAAGTTTGAAAATATTTATAAATTTTTTTGGTAATAAGGGAAAAACTTCTTCTTCTTTTTCCCTGGAAGCCGTCTAGATTTACTACCGGAGGCAGCGCAGCCTCTTGGGTTTTTTGTGTCTAATCTCTCATTTCGTTTATACCAATCCTCCCATTAGTGTTGTTTCTTCTACCAGTCTGTATAACCCCGAGACTGGTTGGTTAATATATTCCTGTGGACACATTTTCGGTTGCCCAAATAATGTTTGTCTTTTGTAATTCAACGCTTCATACTTGCACTAGATATAGTAGGCTGTTTCTTCCCCCTCGTCGTACATTCTGCAACTTAGGTCCCCATTGTATGAGCTTATTTTCTAAAGGTGTCCTTTTAGGTTATCGGGGTTAGAAAAAAACTTACTCATGTCAGTTTTTGAAAAAACTAAATGAGGTTTTAATTTCCTTAAACATAAAACGTGGTAAAAAAATATTTTATAATGAAAAAATGGTGATATAAAATTTATAAAGCAATAAAAAACATAACACCGCAGTTTTTACTAAAGTAGGTTGGTGCAGTACGACAATCTAAATTACCGCGTTTGCCTCGATTTAAAATAAATCTTCCATGTCGATTCAATCAGTATTTTAATGGCGATTGTAACAAAAAAACTTTAAAACTTTAAAATAGATTTAAAAGGTTTCGCCGATTTAACTTAATAACTATAATTTGATATACAATTACATTTAGGTGTATAGTTTTGTGCCAAGCGTAACGATTAAAGTTTAAAATTTAATACTTAGTAATGGTTTTTCGTAGTCCCACCTTAATTTATATTAAAAAACCAAAATAACAAACTTTAAGGAAACTTTTAATTTAAATTATACTTTTTAGTCATTTTAAAATCTTAATATCCAATTACAATAAAGTTGATATAATACTGTTTATTTTAATAGGGATTACTGTTAAAGTTGTAACTATTTTAAAAATTCTTTGAAAAAATTACACACGTGTCTGTTAGGGGTAACTACTGCTAGCAGAACATTATTTGGCTCGATAGTTATTTAAATGTTTAGTAATTTGACATTTAGCAAATTTCCATTTTTTTCTTTTTTGAGAATTTTGGTATGTTTGCGGGTTTATTATTTTAAAAATTCTTATACTTCTTAATGGTAAAAATACATTTAACTAAGTTGTTATAATATATTTTTTTTAATAAGTTTTAATCTGTTACATCATGGAGTTGTATGTATGATATTCATTTCTTAATAAAATGGCTGGAAAACCGTATATTTTAATAGGATTATTTTCGTATTCTAAAATTAAAATATTTAAATACATAAACAAGTTTTACCAAAAGAGTTTGTGTAATTTTAAAATTACCTAATTAAAAATACCATTTTTAAATAAAAATAAAGTATTGTATTTGTTTTAAAAGTATTTTCTACCTTAATCAAACCAAAAACCCTAGCTTGACTTTCCTAAATTTATTAAATTAAATAAAAAATATAAAGGATATATTTATATATATATATATATATATATATATATATATATATATATATATATATATATATATATATATATATATATATATATATATATATATATATAAAGTCAGATAACATCTATTGGTAAATAAAGGATTTGGGTAGTTTGAAACCAATTTTCTGTAATTTAACTTTAAAATTTAATTTTGCATTTCAAGAACGCCTGCGCCTGTCTCTAAAAAGCATGAATTCCTAAATTGCCTTAAAGTGACACTTTATCCAAGTCAAAAATTCCGTTAAGCTGTTTAACGCTAAATGCAATTTATCTACTTGGTAAATTGTTATGAAACACAAGTTTGAAAACTGTGGCATAGAGTTACTCGACACCATGTTGTAAAGCGTGAAGTTAACATCCACAAACTACCGTTTATTTTAAAAGGTTGATTGTCGGAAACAGCAAAGTACAGCATATCAATTTGGTAGCAAAATTGCTAAAATTTTAAATGTTTATTTTCTACCATTGCTAATAATCTTCTACATTCTTAACGTATTAAGCATGTATTCGATTGTAATTTTGGTTTACAAATAGTAAAACAACAAAAAACTAAAAACCTGGTTTAATTTTTAACCAGGAAAAAGCACATATATTAATCCAAACTGCAGGAGCTATCGCAAGATTTTTTTACAGATAAAATATAAAACGTTAACAATAATTCTACAAACTCGGCACAATCTAAGTAACCTTTCAGCACTTATCCCATTTATATCGGATTTAATAGACGAATCCACCCTCTTGACGCTACAGGACATCAACAAGACATTTAGGATATCAACAAAAAAATGTCTTTAACACGAACTATTTCCTCGAGACGACATAATATCTTGTTTAGCGACCATGTTTAATAATAATTGTTCCATATAATGTGCTGTGTGTGCGACAAGTGTTGAAGGCAACTAGAGAAAAATATTGACCAGTAAAATGTCGTCAAGGTGTTGTATCGCTGGACTTCCCTGAGGTCTTAAGAGACTCCAAAGTGGCCTCAACCACTTAAGGAAAAAATATCATGTTAAATTAAAACGAAACAACAAAGTCATATTTCTTGCATGTTTACAAACAGTTTCACTGGGTGACAGCCTCTTGACTGAGAGTGGCTGCCTACTTAAGGTCAAAGTCCTAAGATCATGACAAGAGACGCAGAACCACAACATCTCCTGAAGAACATCTCCTGTTTCTGCAGCAGTGTCTGCAGCAGGAGAAAGGCTGGACTAAAGTACTCCGTGGTTTGCATCCACTGCGAGGAAGTCTCATGTGACAAGGTCCTTGCTTGCATCTTGCCTGGATTACTCACGCACAGATGACCTGTCAGACAAAGATAAAATAAACAAAAAATTGTTAGTGCCCGTCTTGGATATTCTTGAAATTCTTCCTGATTTTTCCGAAAACAACGTCTTTGACCAACCAAGTCCATCAGAGAGGGAAAATTTTGATTAAAATAAACACATGCTTAAATATTTAGATATTTTTCATCGATGTAATACGGACGTATTTCCTATTTAATAAAATAATGATAATGGTAATCATTCCAAGAAAATTGGAAACCATTTAAGCAATTGTCTCTACTTTGATTTTTTCACATACCCACGCCCGTAAATAAAATTACAAATTTCTCATTTTTTGCTTAGGTGGTTAAGGAGAAAAGGTCACTTTCGTGTTCTCTAAGACCCTAGGAAAGTCCACTGAGAGGATGGGAAAGAGCTTTTAAATAATATACCAGGCCTTACGAAACTTGAATGGTACTGAAAATAATGATATTTTGCTAAAAATCATGTAAGTCAAAAAATTGACGAAATGTTGAGAAGTTTTTCCAAAATTAATGAAGCTGTAGTCTGCTTTGCTCTCAAATTGTTGTAAATTTATTTTACTTTAAAATTAGTTATATCAGTTTTTAATGAAAAACCTGTCCTTCCAGGTCAAAATCGACAAAAAAACGAGAAAAGTCAAACAATTCAAGGTTTTCTTGATTTTTGACAATGACTTAGTCGTCTGCTAAGGTCAAAAACTTTGATAAACATTGCGCATTTTATCGTAAACAACATATTAAGAAATTAAAAATATCCAATAAGATTCAGCGTTCAATTTCTTTTTATGTTTAATTCGATTGTATTACTAGGAAGTTGGAATAAAAAGAAGGCTAAGCGATAAAGGAATCTAATAAACAAGACCTTAATAAAGATGTTAATTTACTCCATGTACTTTAAAGTAAACACTTAGGGATTTTATAAGTCTTTTATTATCAACACTAAATCGTGCCGTTCAAGACTAGTAGGTGGGCACAAGTGCTTTATTCCAATGTCCTAATTCTTCCACCTACACTTTAACTCTATTTTAAGCCCTCCTGGGGTCTTTCTTGAGAACATTTTTGGGTACTCCACTTTTAGCCAAATTTAGGCATGGTACACCCTGCTCACATTTAACTATAATACAATAAATAGTATGGCACCAAAAGTTTGATTTGCGTTACATAAATATCGCATTTTGACTCCTGCCGCTATTAAGTATGAGTTAAAATGTGCAGTGATGTTTTTTATTATTACAAACTGAATATTATATTTATTAATTTTATATATTTGTTAATTAATTAACACCCTTTAACAAGCATGGAGATGTATCTACTATAATTAAAAAATACCAAAAATAATATCCTTACATCCCGTGAAAACATTTTTTTATACTTACCCAAAAAATTTGTATTCCGTTTAAAATGTTTAATTAAAATTAATATCCTAGCAAAGCGCTTTTGGCAAAAACCATCAATCAACATGAGTTTGACATTTCCGAAAAAGTTTTTTCTCAGATATTCATTTTAATTAAAAAATTTTGCAAATGCAAATAAAGTTTCTTTATTTCCTATATTCTTACATATGTACAGGGTTATCCAACGAGGACTAGACAGGCCGCTTTTTTGACTCTCCCTGTACTTTTATAAAAAAAAAGTAAAATAGCCATCATATTATATAATTTTTTCCTTCGAATTCGAAAATGATTAATGTAAAATAATTGAACATTAAATAAAACTGCTAGAGGTCATTTTGATATTTTTTTAAATGAAATGCCATATTTTTTACGTGATTATCCGATTCCTCGTATAGTTTTTGATCTAAAATGATATTTTTTTAATTTAAAATGGTCCATTTTCTGCACGTTTAATTCGAAAAAATTTTCGTCTACCGTGTCATTAACACCTGAATATTGATACGGATACCTATTCATCCTTTAACGGTAGTGACATTCAGACAACTAAAAAATTAAATTTAAAAGTTGTTTATATTTTTTATGGATTAGGAACAAATAACGTTAAAAAATAAAATATTCATTAGAAGACCGTCTACACATTGTAAAATTATATTACAAAAGCGGAGAAAATGCTCGAGAAACGCAAAGAAGATTTTTCGAGAGTTCCAGAAACGCATTTCAGTGGATACAATTCTAAGAATTAAGACTCTATTTAAAGAAACAAAAACATTAAAAGATGGGTAAACATAAGAAATCGAGCAATTGTTCAATATTTTAGGATAAATCCGATGAGTTCTATTCCGCAGGCAGTACGAGAAGTAAAGTATGGCCTAGAGCTCCGAAGGGTCAGTTATGGAACAGTTCAAAGAACTCTGAAAAATTTGGTATCAAACCATATTGTATCCTTCCCGTTCAATATCTAACTCAAAAACAAAAAGAACTTTGTTTTCGATTTGTTGCTTCGATGTTGATGAGAGAGCAAGACGAGGACAATTTACACAATAAAATATTATGGACTGATGAAGCGTCATTCACAACATCAGGAATATACAACTGAAGAAATACAAACTACTGGGCAGCAACTAACCCCCATAAATAGGAAATGATAAAGTTTCAAGGTAGGAGGTCGCTTAATGTTTGGTGTGGGATGTTGGGAAATCAAATTTTTGGACCGCTATTTTATCGTGGCTCTTTAACAGGCCAAAGATACCTTCAATTTCTTCAAAACGATATCGAGGACCACTTAGACCACTTGACATATCGAACATTTATATTATTAAGATGCCTGGTGTTCTTAAGTTTAATTTATAGCTTTTTCTTATGGGGTATTTGTTTTATATGTTATATTGATTTTATATTTGTTTTGTATCTATTCTACAAATAGAGTCTCAATTCTTAGAATTGTATCTATTCTATTACAATGTGTAGACGGTCTTCTAATAAATATTTCATTTTTAACGTAATTTGTTCCTAATTCATAAAATATAAACAACTTTAAAATTTAATTTTTTTAGTTGTCTGAATGACACTACCGTTAAAGAGTGAACAGGTATTCGTATCAATATTTCAGGAGTTAATGACACGGTGGACGAAATTTTTTTCAAATTAAACGTGCAGAAAATGGACGGTTTTAAATTAAAAAAATATCATTTTAGATCAAAAGATATACAAGGAATCGGATAATCACATAAAAACGTGGCATTCCATTAAAAAAAATATCAAAATGACCCCTAACACTTTTATTTGATGTTCAATTATTTTACATTAATCATTTTCGGATTCGGAGGGAAAAATTATATATGATGGCTATTCCAGTTTTTTTTATAAAAGTACAGGTAGAGTCAGAAAAGCGGCCTGTCTAGTCCTTCTTGAATAATCCTGTACTTGACCTTTAAGGGTACAATTGCATCTTTATAGCTCCCTCCCTCGCTGCGCCAGGGTACGCAAGCGCTTTAACGATAATAAAGTTGTGCTTAATTAAATGAGTTTTAAAAAAGGATGAGTGTTGGTATTATTATCACAAATGACGTGAATTGTATGTTTGTTGTTTCAATTTATCCCCAATGGGTCATAACCTTTTTAAATAAGCGGTTCAGCAGCTAAATCTCTCTATTATTTCTAGCTATTAAAAATAATAAGAGAAGGTGGTTTCAATTTACAGCACGGCAACCACGAATTTCAATTAAAGGACCTATTTTAGAGTGTTTCTCTGTGACTGTTACCCGGTTTAAAATGAGTACTATAATTATATAGTTGCAAATTAGTTTCGTTGGATACAATAAGTGGGCATTTAGTATTATAATTTAAGGCAGGATAAGGAGCTGGGTTATTTAAAATTATTAAATTTTCTAACCAAAAAATTAGAAATTACAGTATAAGGATAAATTACTTAATTTAATAGAATTGCAATAATTAGGAAAGTTTTCTAATCTTGCGTTTTTGCTAATAGCATGTAGAGTAACAATACGGTAGGGGTTAAATTTTAGCACATTTGCCCTGGATACTTACTTTTGCGGAAATTATGTTTCCCGTACCTAATTGCTTATATTTTCTGCAGTTGGGTACAAGAAAGTATAACTTTTCGCACTTGTTAGGATAATAATTATTTCGTAAAATTGTATGGAAATAATACCTTTTTAATCGTCATTTTGATATCAAAAAGAAAGTCTTTTACACACGGGTGCTTGAAACTTACTTTTACACACGCGTATATGTAAAAGAGAAACAAAACAAAATGTACTGAATTTTAAATTATTTAGTATACACATTCTTTCATACCAGAGAATTGTAGGTACAGGGTTATTTATTTTGAAGTAAACAGGGCTTTATTTTTGAATTTTCCTGTATTTTTTTAAAAAACGAATATAGCCGTTTTGTGTACTTTTTTCCGTAGAATTCAATAATCTAATCAGAAAAACATTTAAAACAAAAACAAAAGAGTTATAGCACAAGTGACGTATTTTTTTAATGGAATACCCCGTATATTTTATATCAATATATAGAGATTTTCACGAGGAATTTGGTGATATAGGAGTTGCTGAGTTTATTTCCTGCGGTTCTGCTGCAATGTTATAAAAACTGAATGATACTCTAAGGATAGTTTCACCTAAAAAACGTGGCTGCCACAGGTCACAGCTGGTTATTTGTTAAAGTAAAGCATCTTAAAAATACGTTTATTATTTTTGGAGTAGTTTTATAATGAGGTTTTCATCAGAAGAGCGGCTTTAAATTATATTATATGCTAAAAATGATATGATATATCATAAGTCTATTTCTAAACCAAGCAGCAAAATTACAATAAAGGGAAAAAATTAAATTACAATATGAGGTAAAATATGATGGTAATAAGAAAACTTATAACAAAAAATTACAATATTACTAATAATTTAAATGTTCTATATGACCCCCATTATTTTCGAAACATGATACAATCTGAGGTTCTTGTTTAAGCCGATTAATTTCATTTACAATTTTTTCTTTCATTTCTTCCGCGTTTGTGTTTCCATTTTGGTAAACGACATTCTTCAAGTGACTCAATGGAAAAGTGTTCAAAATTCTAATATCTGAACTATTAGGGGGCCATCTGATAGTGCCATAACGTCCAATCCACTGATTGTATACGAGATACTGCACACCTTGACGAACAGCATGGGGCGGCGCTCCATCTTGTTGCCAAATTATCTTGAGATACGTTTCGAGTGGCAATTCTTTTAAAATATCCTCAATATCGTTTTTAAGAAGATTGACATATCTTTCTCCAGTTAAGGATCCCTCATAGAATATTGGCCCGACAATTCTATTGTTAAGCACACCACACCAGACGTGAAGAGAAGTCCTCCCTTGGTATTTAATCTCTTAAAATTTCCCAAAATTTTTTCTTGCTTAGCTGTGCGTATTGCGTCGGTTTAACATTCTCGATGTAGTAAACATAGCTTTATCAATCCAAAGAATCGTTTGAAACAGGGTAGGATATGACTTATCCTGTATAATGTTTTTGAAAAATTTTTAATTCCAATATTTGTTAAGGTTTTTTTTTTTAATAGTGAAAATAGGTAAACTAATACCATAACAATGAATTAATGTTTACTATTCACTTAGACATAAAGAGCATAGATTTGCTAAAAAAAACTAAGTTTCATATTTTCAAATGGTCATTATGACAATGTGGTAAACATCAATTATAGTTAAAGCCCAAACCAAAATTAATCTATTACTTATAATGTTAGGCCTTGAAAACAACGTTTTAATCTTAAATTGGACTTTAAGTATTAAATTGAATTAATAGCTCACCTGACGCCCAATATTGTTACCTGAAGTGCATTAAATTACTTCTTGTTGTGAAGTGAATGTTCAGTGTAACTTTAAACTTTAGGGACACTAGTGAAACTTTAACATAAATTATTAATGATGTAAATGGAGTTAGTACTTAACCCGAGGGAGAATTTACTTATTAAGTATGTGTTATAAAATACACCAAGACAAGATTTTTGGTTGCTAGTTTAGAAAGTTAAAACGGACAAATAATACAGTATTAAATGCAAATTAATGCAAGAAGAACGCAGGAACACAGGCAACACTTACTCTAAGCAATATGCACGCTTCTTGGTTTTAAACATATTGTGCCTAATTTAATGACATATTTTAAATTAATATATTCTAGTAGTGTGTTTGTTTTAAATAATATTATAAGGGGTAGTCCATTAATCACGTGTTGTTTTTTAGCATTTTTTTTACTCCTTCCTCCTTCCTGGTGATACATGGTAAGGTTTAAGATTAACGTCCTTGCCCCGTACCCGAAATCACGAGTATATTTTTAGTACAAAGTATCTTAAAAATTTTAAAATATTTTATTTAATTACAGGTAAGTATAATCTAATTCAACAGCTAATTCAACAGCAGAAAGTATAATCTAATTCAACAGCAGAGTCGAGCTCACACGCCGCTTTTCGGTTGTTTAGAAATAGCTCGTTCAACGACAAAATAAATACACGTGATATCTTACTACACCCTTCCTCCCTCCTTGTGATATGTCGTGAGTTTTATGGAGCTCCGTCATCTCTTTCGAGCATCATCTGATTAATGGACGACTCTAAACAGCAAAAACACTTATTTTACCAATCTAAAAGATCTAAGTATTCTGTCCAAATTGCCAACAAAGAGCGGCCAGGTTTTGCAGAATAATTCCATTTTATTTTATCTTGTGGGCATTTCCTTTGGAGAATAATGTTAACTGGCACCAAAAAGGTTTAATTTTTTCTTTTGAGCTAGAAAGCATTTCTCTTATTCAAATCTGTACTGTCTGGTTGTATCCAAATAAGACAGTCTCTCTTTGAAATATTGTTTACTTGTCTGTATGTCTCCTATAACTCAGAATGTCTTATTCAATTCAAAGAGGAGCCGTTTGCCTTAATAATGATCCCACTCTTACCCGGAAGCTTAATTTTCTTGCTATAATCCCTTTTTTGGAAGCTTCCAATAGACCAAACGTAGTGCTAACCTCATGCATCCCTTTACAGTCTATCTGGAGAAACCCCAAACTTCCAACTTAGTTCGTTTATTAATTTCTAGAGTGTTTAGGCTGTGGACCCTACCCCCTGCAGAAATTTTCCCTTTCTCTTCGAACCTTTAAATCTTTAGGTCGTGTGTTAATAATCTACCTCTTAATTTATTTAAAACAATCATGGTACGATTTTACGGCCGTAAGTCCTTGTGGACTGTATTCTTAAAAAAGTTGAACTTATTTGGTTTTACTGAAAATGAACCCTGTGTTTAATTTTTAAATGCATTTTAAAAGCTTTAACTTTACATGGATTAAAAATTTAAGCTTTTAATCGATAAGTTTTTATATTTTTACATTTTTGAAATGTAGAGATCGTTTTATATACGACTGGTAATAAATAAAGAGTTCCAACAAAAATAAAAAATTTAATTTTTTATCCTATAGTAAAACAATATTATAAAAAATCAGTTATTTTATTTCTACATTATTTTTTAAATTTTATAAACTTGCGAAGATCACTCTTAGCCTAGTCGAACGCAAGTATTTAATTTTCTTCCAAAATTTTACTATTCCATTTTTAAAGTTTAGGGCTGTACAACAAGCAGCTGATTGT
Source organism: Listronotus oregonensis (assembly GCA_019359885.1). NCBI lineage: Eukaryota > Metazoa > Arthropoda > Insecta > Coleoptera > Curculionidae > Listronotus > Listronotus oregonensis. Next base: position 80,438 of record JAHBCN010000746.1, read on the forward strand.
GGCCTGGGTTCCATACCATAAAGGCTACCCAGGAAATAAGGCGGTAGACACATAAGTCAAAGCTCTTAAGACCAGGACCAGTCTGCGGGATTCCCGGTAATCTTTTCAGAACTCAGAAGTCTTTCAAAAACTGAAAAGTCCCAGAATCCCGCAGCTGGGGATTATAAAAACCAGGACAACAGCAAGCCGAAGTTTACCTCAGATAAGAAATCAAGTCTAAAATAATAAGGCTGAGGTTAAAAAAAACCAAAGAGATCAGTTGAATTACAAGACAATTTTATTTAATATAATTCATAGGCAACTTAAAACTAAAGATTTGTGTTGTGTTGTCTAGGGGCCCGTCCTCTCAGAAAATACTTATTAACGTTCAATATGTTTAAATTCCATTTTTATATTTACTATAGATATTTTAAATACCTAAATATATATTATACATATATTTATTATATTAATTAAAAAACTTAAGTGTAAAATCAAATATTTAAAACAAATTTAACTGCACGAAATCTGTACGTTGTTATCGGGCAGCCCTGGTACTATAGGGATCTTAGATGCAACCGGCTCTTGAAAACCTGCCCATGGATGGTAAAGTCGCGGTTGCCATTACAACACGACGACGCCGCCGCTTGCTTTGGGGCTCCTGCATATTTGCCCATCAGCTCGTGTTCGGGCGTTTATTTCTGCCGTGTTGAAAATAGGGATGCAAAAGATACATCGATGTTTTTAAAACACCGATGTTTCAGCAAAAAATATCGATGTTTGCCATCGATGTTCACTATTGCAAAACATCGACGCATCGATGTCTTGACATCGATGTTTTCATTAAGTGTCTATTTTTTTATTAATTCAACTGACAAAAATAAAAATTACAAACAAATAAAACCTAGGGTTTGCAAACAAACAAAAAATCATCCATTTTTGTCTGCCCTCTATTTGAAAAGTTTGGTACTTTTTTTAGAGAGAGCGTGAGTCACACACGTACTTCACAAGTCTACACCTTCCTAATCTAATCAAAATACTTATCCCTTTAATAATTTACATAAAATTTAAAGAATTAATGGTGCATTAGAAAAAATCAATAAAAAATCGATGTTTCGATACATCTATGTTTTTTGCGCGATGTTTTTGTACATCGATGTTTGTTCTAATACATTGATGCATCGATACATCGATGTTCATGCTTTCGATATTTGCATCCCTAGTTGAAAATAATTAGATATTGTTTATAGGCTGTAAAAATACAATAAATTTTGCATTTAAACCAGTTGCTCAGGTTTTAAAAATATTGGTTATTACTTCAATTACTACATCAGAAACTAAGAGGTGTTTTTAAACTTTAAAATTTATCAATAATTAAAAAGTATTATTGCCAAAGATAAAAGGCTCTTGCAATGATCTCTATTAAAATAGTTATGATTAGAACTTTTTGAGCTCTAATGAACGAAAAATAATTAAAAAGTTTATTGTTGACAAAAACAGAAGAATGAACTTTTATTTTAAAAAATAGAGTAGTTGTGTATTTCCTTATATTACAATCTCAATCTGTTTTTTTTTCTGAAATAAAAAAGGACTTAACCTACTTACGGTGTGTTTATAATATATATTACTTTTAGCTTTTGTATGTTGAGCCATCCCTGCTAGAAAAACCACAAGCTGTCACTAGGTTTTTAGGTTTCTGATGGCACAACTAGACTAAAAATTTAAATTAAAGTTTTTATGTCAGAGAATGTTTATGTAGAACAATTTATCTATACCAATTTTGCATATTACTTTTTAAAAAATAAAAAAATACAGCCAAAAAGTGTGTCCGTGGTCACTCTATGTTTGCGCGGATTTAAAGAAATAAGTAGCGTAAACAAGCAAATAAACTTTTTCTTATCAGCTCTCTTTATATTTTTTCTTTCGGGGTTATTTTACATTATCTTTTTTTTACTTAACGATACGGCAAAAAATATAGTAGCAATTATGCATAAAATTTTCGTGAAAAGCAATTTCACATTCCATAAAGTTGGGAGCGCATTCTTTAAATTCTGATAGCCATAAATATGCCTAAATATTTGGGCTCTACGGCAATAACATTTAATGGTCCTTTTTAATTAAAATGACAAGTATTAACTTTTTTTTAAATATTAATTAAAAAATTCTCATTAAGCAACTTTTTTATATAACCATCAGTATTTTTAAATTTATCGCATTCCTTAAAATGGCCTATAATGTAATTATAATATAAAAATGACACTTTTTATTAATAAATTAAAAAAAGTATACCCATCGGGGATCGATACATTGAAAGTGTAAAACTTTAGGGTAGAAATTGTGTATAGTACTGGAGATTAAATGGTTAGAGTAAAAGCAAACCCAGTGGTTGTATATGTTAGCGTCAAACACTGAAATTTGTCGCTTCTTGAAATTACTAGTCAGTACATGCATTGCAGCAAACACGTTAAAACCTTATATTTGACTAAGAAGAATCAACCTTTCAGTTATTTGCCACAAGGCCTCGGCCAACAATAAATTTATTATTTTTTATTATTTAGGCATTACAGAGAACAACTCAATGTTAAATGCTAATACGCTGTTTGCCGAAATACATGTATTGACTAGTACTTTCAGGAAGTGACGAATTTTTGTGTGTGTACATGTATATTTCATTTCCTGTTAACAACTGTGTCTTTGAATCAGAGAACTTAATTAGGTTTATTTAAACGAATTAGTTCATAGTAAAAGAGCTTTTTCTATCTAAGATAGGACTACGCTAAAGTCTCAAAAAAGGAACTATTAACTGACATTTTGAGATGAATTTTTAAAAATTTTTCTCCTTTTGTCTTTTTCACTTTTAAAATAAAGAAAGCAATAATGGCACACCTAAGGGTAAAATATTTCGGAGGTAAAATACAACTGCAGCCGAATCTTTGGAGAAGGAGTGCTCCTCAATGTTCATAAAGAAAAAGTAAAAATTCTTCTGAGAAAATATCTTATGCAAATATTTTCTCAAAATTTCCTTTAGTCAACTAAACTTCAAAAACTTGAATTATTTTCAATACTGTGACCAATTACTTTATATTTTAAGAATACAAACCTATTTTGCTCTTATGCTAGACTTTCTAACCCTGAATCAGGTTACCTTAAGTTATTTGTGTAAAACTTTTAGCACATTCATTACCTGTATTTATGGCTTCCCTGCTGACAACTTTTACACAAGTTCTTTAAATTGCTTTCAGCAAATTAAATACTAGTTTATTTTTCAGTTTTTCTACCACAAAGACAAGTTATCTTGGTGATTTTGATGTCTATAATTAGGAAGGGTTAGAATCTGCAATTAATACAAAAAAAAGTAAATTTTACTATAATCTGTTTATTTTGGTTCTAAAAAAACACTTATTTAAAAAGCATGGTTAATGTTACTTTTTAAACAATAATATATATTATATTTGTATAGGTGTCCCATACAAAAAGAGATATTAGGATTAACATTTTAAACAATAAACTTTTTTGAAGTTAAAACTAATTACACTGCTAAAGTCTACATTAAAAATTTAGATTTTTCATTTTTTTATGCTGGGATTGCCCTCGAAGGCTTAAAGCCATTCCCCAGACCTAAGAAAAATGTCCCAAAAAGGTGTATAATTTTTATTACCTATAAAGTTTACCGAATAGAAGGAAAAAAATACTTTCTTGCCCGAAAGAGGACTCCGAGCTTTTTTGAAGCTGTTGTGCCTATGAATATAATGTGTTTATGTTTATGTGTTTAAAAGTACCGCCCACAAAATTAAATAACTTTTTTTTTTGCAGAACTTGGCCGCTCCTAAGTAAGGGATGAGTATTAAAAAAAATCTTGCAACACCTAACATGATTGTGTTTTAAAGACATTAAACTGGAAGAAATTTTTGGCGCCCCGAACAAATTACACAGCTCCACAAAATAGAATTAGTTGAAGGTTCAAAAGATTTGATTATGGTATCTTTATGTTTCTGGGGTCGCTTGATCCCGTCAGGTCAGGATGAAGGTCAAGTTTGCATATTGAATTGTAACCAATTTAAAGAGAGTATACCCACGTTTTTAAGGTCGCAGAATACGAATCCGTGGTCAGTTTAACCCCATCAAATTTGGTTGCGATTGGACCTTGAAATGCTCCACAAAAAAATATAAGGTCTGAAAGACTTAACAATGGTATCTGTATATTTTTGGGGTCGCTTAATCTGAATCCGGGGTCAGTGTGACCCCATCAGGTCAGAGTTAAGGACATTTTAAGGTTAAATCTGCAAAATTAGTCGCAACCAAATGTCAAGAGTGTATATTTATGTTTTTGTTCGGTTTGGCCCCATCATATTTGGTTGCAATTTGACCTCAAATTTCTTGACCCTCACTCGGTAGGGTCAAACTGACCCCGGATTCGGATTTAGTGACCCCAAAAACATAAAAATATCCTGGTCAAGTCTTTCCAATTTTATTTAGTGGGGCTGTTTTTTTGCAGATTTGAGCCTAAAATATATTTTTTATGTCCCGATGAGGTCAAACTGTCGGACACGTATTCAGCGACCTCAGTAACATAAGTATACACTCTTTAAATTTGGTTACGGTTAATTTTGTAAATTTGATCATGAAACGCCCTTGACCCTGATCTGACGGGGTCAAACTGACTCTGGATTCAAATTCAACAACCCCAAAACATAAAGATACAATATTCAAGTCTTTTGAACCTTCAACTTGTGAGGCTGTTTTATGAACTAGTATCATAACAAAGATAGAAGGTGTGCTGATTAATGAATTTTGAAATAATTTTGTTAATTGAAAAATAAAAAAGCCCCTATAAATCCCTTAAATTCCAATAAAAACTACATTACTGATGTAAAAACCGCGCAATATTTAATCTTTCGTAGTAGTCCCGATGCTCCTAAAATTTCGAAAATGAAAATTCGGTACAGTCAGCCAAATTATTTGGGTAGAATTTGTAATGTTTTTTTATATCAAAGCCGCTTTTATTGATATTTTTTGTTTTCATTTTTACTAAGTTACTTAGGTCTAGTATAAGTTCTCATAAATTTTTAAATATAAGATCTTTAGGAATAATTTGCATTTCACCGGGTATATGAAATTAAAGAAGACATTTATAACAGTAATAATAATTTATCGCAAAAATTTGCAACCGAACAACCCCTAAAGGACATCTAAGCGTTTTAGTAGCTACGCGCTATTAAATTTCTCGGTAAACAGCTCGGCTTTCGGGCTTTTCAGGCACACTTCCAGAGAGCGACAGTCTGGCGCCGGTGATGAAATTATTGCATTGTTACATTCGGCAAACGGACGGCCGATGTACAGATTTATCCGGAAAATTTATCAAATTGTCTGTCAGAAATCTCGAATCGAATACTGGTTTTCGTAAAATGGTATCGAAATAATAACTCTTCAATCGTCATTTTGACGTTCAAAAAACAGTCTTTTACGCACGCGTTCTTAAATAGTTATTTTCCTAACAAGTGCGCAAAGTGATACTTTTCCGCACGCGACTGCCGTTGCCCGAACGACGCGAAGCGGAGTTCGGGGAAGCAGTCAAGTGCGGAAAAGTCACTTTGCGCAAACGTTAGGAACAAATTTTTTCCTACGAGCGTCAGATAATACCAATATTAAAGCAATGATTATTTTTTAAATTATGTTTAATCTGAAAGAACTTCTACAACATATTTATATATGGGAATTATTTGTTGATAACATTTTCAACAAACAACAGTTATTAGCATATTGTAAATTAATTGCAGAACCTGTAATTTCATTTAGCGGGTGGATTATGGAAGCGCTTATTGTACGGCTTGATGAAGGTTAACTTAGCTCAGGAGTGGTTGTTCATGGTCAATATTTTATTCGACATATCCATTTTCTGATTTGTGGATTCATCCATGTAGCTCTCAGCTTCAGCCGTTGATTTCCAGCCCCCAAGTCGCTTGACATTGGTAATTCCTTCTCCAGAATCCGCTAACATAGTCGCAGAGGATCGACGAAAACTATGTCCAGTGAACTCTTCTGGATTTTTTAATTTTAGGTATGCAGCAATTTCTGAAGGCATTTTACCTATTGAATTTATTTCCACACATTGCGTACTGCATGCTCCTAGTTTATACTGGACAAAAAAACGTCTGTGTGGGGTATGTGGTTTTCGCAAATTTGCATATTTACGGTATAATTGCAGATAAAGTCCGTTATTTGCTTCATCGGTCACTACAAAGATTCTGGAAGTGTTATTTTTACTGTCAGAAATTTTCACCACTATCAAATTTTCATTATCCTGTATGTTATCAATAATTATTTTTGTAAGTTCATCTCTTCTACAAGCACCGGCTAATCCAAAAATTGTAGCAACTTTTAATAGAAGGTAAATATTATCAGGTGCTTCTTTCATGAATCTTGAAACTTCTTCTTTGCTGAAAGTTTTTGATTTTTTTGACCGGTATCCCACGTTTTGGTGTTTAAGTAGTGATGTTAGCTTGAAATATGAACTTAAATCAAGGTTCCTTTTCACTTTGAGGACACATTTTAACATAGAGTACTTACTCCATAAAGTATTAGGTTTATATGTTTTTTGCAAATCCGCAAAATAGGCCAAGAACACTTCTTCTTTAATACTTTTTGTCCCCTTGCTGGAACACCAGTTTTCGAAATGACCATATTGATTCTCATATTTTTCACAGGATTTTGCTGGTAATAAATTCAAACTTACGGTATTTGCTGCATCCAGGATAGAATCTGGTAGCTCCTCATCGGAACTACTCATTTTAAATAATTATTTTTGTCGGATTTTTATTTAATTAAAAAAAGATAATATGATGCCTTTTCATTAAAAATGCTTGTTTGTAATGAAATTCATTTGTGCAATTGCTTGTTCATATGGAAACGAAGAAAAAATCTGACATGTGTTAAAATCACCAAGATTACATATTGTTGCTTGACTTGTCATAATCATTTATTATTATTACACAGGGTAATTAAATTTTTTTTTTGTATTTTAGTTGAAATATTGAAAATTCGAAGTAACAAACAAAAAGAGAATAAACTAAATCTTGCATGCTGATATTGCATGAAATAAAAAATTAAAATTTTTTAACCAATAAATTTGGGTCTTCTCGGGAAAAACCCCAAAATTTTTTTTGGGGATTTTTTTTTAAAATTAAAATTTACAACCTTTTCAAAAAACTTTTTTGAAATGAAATTATTTGTGCATGCTTGAAATTTTAAAAAACCAAAAGAAAAAATTCGGAAATTGGTGTTTCACAAGATTCCCATATTTCTTAATTTAATTCTGTTTTAAAATTAATTTTAAATTAAGTAAAATTAAATGTTTTTTTTGTTTAAATTTAGTTGAAATATTGAAAATTACGAAGTAACAAACAAAAAAGAGAATAAACTAAAACTTGCAATGGCTTCGTATATTGCATGAAATAGCCTACAATTACTAAAATACATATAAATCTTGCTTACCTGTAAGATTTTAGAGTAGTTTTACTTTTCCGCACGGCGTGCGGAAAAGTGGACTTTTCCGCACGCTCGTAGGAAAAACATTTTTTGCGCACGCGTGCGTAAAAAAAGAATTAATCAATATGTACTCAATTTTAAATAATTTATTATCTATGTCGCACCCACATGGCGTAATTGTCTATTTCATGAACTAAATGTCCAGTTTCTGAAGTGGAACCGGATAGTGTAATAATATTTTGTTTCACCATCTGGACAATATTTTTGTCCAGTTTATAAAATGGATATACCATTTTTCCACTTGGTGAAACGAGACGGTATTACACCATCTCGACTCAAAAATCATCCAGTTCCTGTACTGTATATTTGAAATTTATTTATTTACTGTAATACAATGCAATGACTCAACATTTTTGGTTAGTTGTGGTTAGTTTTTCCGCGTAATGTTGATCGAGAAGCGTATAAAAATTATCTTTAATATGATGCATTTTTGCTTTTGTGATTTAATATAATGTTCATGCCATTCAAAACACCGACGACTAATTGTTTCACTAGGTGGACAAATGTCAAATATACTACAGGAACTGGATGATTATTGTGTCCAGATGGTGTAATATAGTCTGGCTTTTCTAAGTGGGAAAATTACATATCTATTTCATAATCTGGCGATAATAATTGTCCAGATAGTAAAATAAGGTATTATTACATTATCTGGTTCCACTTCACGAACTGGACAGCCAGTTTACAAAATGGACAACCACGCCAAGTGAGTACCACATATACGTTAATAATACAATCTTTCATATCAGAGAATTGTACCGGGCGTTCAAATAAGAAAGGATGCCGGCTGTATCTCGGAAACTTTTTATCGCACATCAGGGATAAAATATTTTTAGTAAAACTGGCCAAGAGAAATAGCTAAAAAATATTTTTGAGTTTTTAAAACTCCAGCGAGATGGCGTAACCCAACGGTAAATTAAAAAACCCATTTTTTCCCCAAAATAAGCTACTAATAGGTACAATTTTAATAACATTAACAAAAGCTCCACTCAATTCTGCATCAGTTTGGCTTAAGACTTTTTATCATATTTACAACAATAATGGTGGGGGAAAATGAGAAATAATGCAACTTTCATATCTTTTATAGAAAGTAGTACTCGTTTTAAAGAAAATTTAAAGCTCTTTTAAATGTCATCATTTTCGCTGTCGACTAATTTGTAGTTCACCAACTGGAGGACGCTGTTTAAGGAAAAGTCAGTTTTCGACATTTTCTCGAAAAATATATTTTTAATAAATTTTTTATTTTTCAAAGTAAACATTTACATAATTAAATTTTTTTATTACACACCAAAAAAACATTATTAAAACAAATTTGGCCTATTTCCCACAGAAATAATCCTATATACAGTTACCATTCATAACTAGTATAACACGTCCTTGGCCAAAAATTAATTGTTATGCACAATTTGTTTGCTTGTTTTAATTAAATGGCTCGGGCTTCTATCAGCCAAACATTAACAAAAAGTCCTAAAATTCTTTACACGAGCACATTTAAGCACTCGGAGATAAAAAAAACTTTTACAGCAGTTCTTTTAAATATTTTTTTATATTTGTTAAATTTTGTCTTCTTTTCATATTTTTCATGAAAGAAACGGAAATATATTCTTAAAAACCAATGTTTTATACATATTTATTTGATTTTTTCGTCGATCGAATTCTTAATTTGTGTGAATTTTCAAAGTCCCAAATGAAGAGACTTTTTTAGCAAAACATGATGATGGTATATTTTTTCTTAAAGCCTTATGTGTCCTCTTTAAAACACCGTTGGAGATTTAAAAATCGGTTATTTAGAAAAATAGTTAAAAATTATTATTATGGTATTAGGCCGCGTTTTCGCACCAATTATGTACAGAAATGAAAACAAAATGTTCTCATTAAAATAAAAGAGAAATCTCCTCTATAAGGAAATTCCATGCGTGCACACACGCACAGTTACGATAACCAAAAGTATGGAATTAAGGCTTGAATTATTACATCTAATGTATTTACAAGATTTGGCCCCCAGTAACTTTTTTATTTCCAAATTTAAAGAAATGACCTGACAGACAACGCTTAACGTCTAATATGTAAGTCTATTCAGGGAACCTACCGAGCGCAAGCGTACGTCAAAAGTAAAAAAAAATCAATAAAATTATATATTTTTTTATTTTTTTACTTTATAAACGACCCTCCTAATTAAATGGTTTTTTTTAAGTAAATCATCAGGTAAACTTTAACTATTGTTTTGGAAAAACTTTGCAATAAGACTTTCTTTATTAAAACTTTTGTTTTAAGCACTAGTCATTTCAATGGCTCTCTATCTAAAGCATTATTTTTCTTCGGTTCGTTGCTGAATTTTATAGCCTTAAGAAAACAAACAACCTTCTTCCTTTTAAGCAGGTTTTTAGTATAATTAATTTTGCAAAATATTCTGCTTAAAATCTGTTATCATTTAATTACAAAGTTGCTTTTTAAACATTTCTTAAAATAAGGAAAATATTGGTTTAAACAAAAAAAAATCTCATTCAAATTTTTTTATACTATAAAAATATGAGAGACAACTGGGTAGATTTCGTATTAAAGTAATTTTAAAACAATTACTCTCCCCTTGTAAAAGCTATTTTTTTAGGTGCAAAAGCATTTTTGAAAAACTTAAAATACTGCATGAATATTTTATATATAACTTGGAATTTGGCTAAAACTTTTGATTTATTTGCAATACGGGTATGATCTCTACCTACATATCTATTTACTCTTTAACCCGATGCACTTATACCATCGTGGAAGAAATTTTATAATACCACTTTCATAGAATTTCAGTTGGCAACATTAACATGGTTTAAATACTTTTAAGCCATTTAAAGTTTTTTTACCACTCACGTGGTAATAATTCTGGACTATAAGATATAATATGTCAAAGAGCCTTTAAAGGTATTTTTTGAATATCTTAGCATCAATTGGGAAGAATAAGTATAGGAACAGTTTCTTATTTTTGAACATAATGCAGGTTCAACTTTTTTACTGAGCAAATCAAAACAATAATTGCTTAAAAAATTATCTCCTTTGTGTCAAAAGACGGGGGCCTCTACATCACTAGATGAAAGCACAACCACTGCTTTTTTTGGTTTTAGGGAGTTTGTAAGTGACATCTGTTATAATAGAAGTTAGAAATATTATTCATGTTATTAATTATGTTTGTAAATATATAGGAACTGTTAGAGTATTTATTTCATAATGTACTGTTAAACGCACATGAAATAAACATTTACAGTACTGAGTCCGGTAAAAAAAATTACTAGCTGCCCCAAAGTCTTATTCGATTTTTGAAAAATTTTATCAGTAATCATATTTTTACCATCTTCCTCCAATTCGTCAATTTTATTAAAAATAATTGTAAAATAATACTAATTTTTAGTGACTTTTCTTCTCACTTGACATAAATAAAAACAGGACAGTTGCGTTTTCTGGATGTATCAACGCAATCTTTTTGTCAAATTTAAATTTTATGTCAGTACTGACAACGTTTCCATAAGTAACCAAAAATCTTAAAATCCGTTTCCAAAGAAGACAATCAATTATTTTGTAGATAAACAAAGCAGGTTAAAAATACGTTTTTATTTTAAAACATAAATTTTGACAGTACAGTTTAAAATAAAGCTTTGTACAATATTCGTCCAAAAACCTTTACAGTTTTCATTTCGAAATTTCAGAATCTGCTCGTCCGTCGCCTGGTTCGTAAACACCCACTCAAACTGTAAAGTTAATTTTCCAAACTTATAACGTAAATATATATTACCTTACTAGTGCAGTAGATACATTTTATAGTCACTGGTCAAGAATATTTTCTTGTTGGGGTCAATGATTAAGCTGCGATAAATATACGGATTTAGTATTATGTTGACCAGACGCAAATGTCTAAACTAGAATTTTTTTACAGCTATTTAACTGAAAAAATGTTATTTTTGTTCAGTTTAAAGTAAAAAAAATATATTTCTTTTTCTTACCCGGGAGCCGTCTTAATTCACTACCGGAGGCAGCGCAACCTCATGAGCTTTTTGTGCCTAATCCCATTGTCTTTTATATCAATCCCCCCATGAGTCTTGTTCCTTCTACAAGTCTGTATAAACCCAAGACTGGTTGATTAATATATTCCTGTGGCCTCATTTCCGGTTGCTCAAAGACATTCGCACAGGATATGGTAGGCTGTTTCTTCCCCCTCGTAGCACTTGGGTCTCCATTGTATGAGCCTATCTAGTGTAGGTGTCCTCTTAGGTTATCATGCCCTGTTAGCAACCCTACTGTTATGCGAAGTCTTTTCCTATTTTGTCTGAGTAGTTCTTCCTTCGTTCTTTTGAATGGGCGTCTTATAAAGCTTTTCCCATGTCTAATTCTACTGAGGTTTCCAAAGTATTCCTCGTGTTTGTTTCGGATCCATTCCCTGGTTTGCCCTCGTGCTGTGGTTTTGGTCACTCCAAGGGCAGGTTCTGGCCCAAAGTATGGTGTGGATGATTCCTGTCTCGCTAGCTCATCTGCCTTTTGGTTGCCCCCTTTTATTCTAATATTTTTACGATTAATTCAAAATTTGCATATTTAATACATATTACCGAATATGTCTCAATCGGTTTTTATTGTCAACATACATTTTGACGCGAAAAAATCAAATTAAATTGAGATTTTTTTACTCAAAGTAAAATGTGAGTCATTTAGTTTCAAAGAGCTGTTTTTTCAAGTGTTTATTACAGCTTACTTAACAGTCATACGTAAATTCAAAGGTCTTTTAACTTGTTGTTTTTTTTTGTTTACTTGTTGTGTGTTATTAAAATTTAAGTTCCCCTTTTCTTATTATTTCTTATATTATATAATAAACTTATTAAATTAGTGGTAACGTAATAAAAGCCAAACATTTCAAAAGAAATTACTTAATAAAATATATTGTTGTGAAAAATTTAGTTATTAATAAATATTGTTTCGATTTTTTTTAGACTGGACCACTTTGGGTAAAGTTCAATGGTATTTACTTGTGCATGCACAGTTTCAATTGACCCTTTCAAACTTGCAGATTACCCGAAAAAAAAACTTTTTTTAGCAATTGTTTATTTTTGAGTATTATTAACCCATACAAAATCATTGTTTAATATCCCTAATTATTGCATAATTTTATTATTAACCAAATATTGTAAAGGCATTTAGGTATATAAAAAACAAACATTAAGTATATTTATTAATTTCCAAAATTATTTGTCAGCCTGTGTTGTGTTGCCTAAAACTGAAATACATCCCAAAAGAAAATTTGGAAAAAAATATGCTTTTCAGAATTTAATACTAAAATGATACTTAAAAATAATATTGCAACTATCCCACACATAAGTTAGCGATTATAAATCTCAATCCTTAACGTGCTCGTTAAGCCCGCTCGTTAAATAGCCTCAATCATTAGTTGCTGTTATTATTAATCTGTTCTACATCGTTTTTTAAAAATTGAGGTTAATTTAATATCTTTTTTTAATTTCAAAATCTACATGTTATTTAATCTATAAAATTTATTTTATATAGATGACATGTTTTACAACAAATTGCTTGTTATTTGTCAAATTAAATCATAAATTGTTCAAAAACTTTTAAAGGTCCTCCAAATTTTTAAAGAAAAACTGATATTATTTCAATTAAATTTTTTAGTTCTTGGCACTTTTTTTTTAATTTTTACATTTTCAAAAAATAGTGACGGAGTTGTCTCCGAAAAATTAATCTATATTTTTATATTTTTTCCGGTAATTTGCAACTTTAAAAAGATCCAGAGAATTATATAAAAGCGGTTTTATCTGATAAATTACTTAAATGGCATTTTTTAACTTAATGAATTGATCGATATTGGATGTAAGTAATTAACATTATTACAAAATAAGTAATTCGGCACACGCTACATATTATAGGCAGAAATCACCATGTTAATGATAATTTAAAAACCTTACGTACAAGGTGACCCATCGAAAACACTCAGGTTTACGGTTTGTATGTAAAAAAAATAAAATCCTTGCACGTTAATCCATCACTTTAACCTCAACCCATTAGCCGGGGTGGCATTTAACCTTATTTTTTTTATTTAGAAAAGGTATATTGTGATATATCTTTTAAAAGGTTATTAATTTTTTTGTGCTGTTCTTTTCCTATTTTTGATCTAATTTATATACATTAAAAGAAAACGGGACAATATATTAATAAAAAAGTACGTTTATTATACATGAAATTTAATTAAGTAACATATTTATTTTAATAAATAATAATAACGTAACATAAATAGTAAATAAAGTGACATGTTTATTATACCTTAAAAAAGATACTTTACTCATAAACTATTATACAGAAATTATGATAGTATAACTTCGAAATAAAATCTCCTTTTTTTATTTTTATAAGTGTTATATTTAAAATTTTTATTTAATATTTTGCCCACCAGCGGTTTAAATATCTGTAAATCTGGAATAAATATGGTCCAATTCTCAATGACCTCTAAACACTCTAGGACAAATAATATTAAGGAGGCGTTTTTGTTTCAAACATTATTTAATAGATACTTTTATTGTGCCTAAAAGCAGACAAAAAAATATATTTTAAGCAAAATTATTGTTCTAATTTTTCATTGATCTCTATTATAGAGCTAACCCTATGCCAGAACTTTCCGGTATTATCTAATACACTAGTTGCATTGCTCCATGAAGCAAAGAAGTTTTCTGGACCATCGTCTAGTTTCATATCCCTGTATTTATTATTGAGTTATAACAAAAAGGTAAAAAAGTATAAAATATTTACCAAAAAAATTGTCTACCAGAATTTATAACAAGTATGACTACCAAAAATGAGGAAATTTATTAAATGTGGCAACGCTGGATACAGGCATCTGCTTTGTGTCGTTTTAGTCTGACTGGAGATACAAATGGACGCAAAATATATTTTTAATATTAATTTCATAGGGGTCAGCCCTATTGACCCGTATAAACTTGCAGATCGCCTGATCAAACAAAAAAAACCCAAAATACCCAAAAAAATAAGAAAACTAATATATTTGATCAGTTTTCTAAATTTTTGGATTTTTTGGAGGGTTTTCCTTTTTTGTTGCAGGCGATCTGCAAGGTTATAGGGGTCAATAGGGCTTAGCAGGCTCAGTTCGCTATACCCCAGGACCTGGACCGAAGTGGTCCCATTTTCTAGCAAATTTTAGGGCAAGTACTCCCAACAAAAACGTACCGAAACGCCACAAAATTATAGAACATATTAGTATATACAGCGTCTGCAGGTAGATTTAAAGGACGCGACATGAATTTTTGACGGTAATTATGCCAACATTATAATTTTCGAGAAATAATGTTTAGCAGGTGGTTCCCAAATAAACAAAGAAAGACATTTTTAAAGTGTTTTTCACTTAAAATAATTTTTATGAAGTGAATTGTGTTCTTTCTTCTTAAATTATTTTTTTAAATAAAGTTTTATTATATCACTTGTACATTAATATTTTTAATTCCCCTTTGTAGAAAAGCAAAGAGAAAAACAGTGTAAAGACAACAGTATTTTAGATAATGATATATGCTCTATAAATGCAGCATACCTGTTACTACTTACACAGTTTTCTACTTAGCTCAATTCGAGACTTTTTCGAATTTTTAAGGAAGCGCAGACGCATTTTCCGAATTGCCACGCTGCTCGCATCCCTCCGAAAGGAAACAGTCCTGCTATCTGAACGCTTCAATGCAAGGTCCTGCTGTAATCCAAAATTCTGTTATAGAGAAATACCGAGCATCCGCGTGCTCGACCGGCGTGTTTCCGTTTGTTATTGTCGTGCGGTGAATATAACGCGAAAAGAGTTTTAGGAAAGTTTAATATTTTTTAAAAGATGCATCAAAACCCCAGTCAAAACTACAGAACTTTGCTTTGCATAATTTTTATAGATATTTGTTTATTGCAAGGTAAGTTTTTTTCTTATATAATAAGGGAGCCGAGCGACTATAGCTTTTGGTGTATAGGGTATGCTTAAACTATACTATATATTATACAGAGACCGCCAAAAAGTTGGACACATATGATTTTTTTTAAATTCTTTAAACCTTTAAAACTCTTTTTGGCAATCGTCTGTGCTTATCCACTAACCTAAAAATCGATATTGATATCCCATGGGCGCCCTTCAGGAAAATAATTGGGAACATTAAATTAAAATATTAAAAAGTGAGGTTAAATGACATGGTCTCAAAATTTTATTAAAAAAGCTGTTAGAATTTAATCCTAAGGCAATTTACAAGCTTTGCAATAAGAAAAATAAATAAATAAATAAAAGACTTCTTTTTGGAAAATGATTTAAATTGAATTACTAATTTAAAATTTTCTGCTTTATAAGTTTGCATAGTAAGCATATAAAGTAACTTATCGTTTTAATACCTTGTATTTTTTGTATGTTTTTAAAAACTTGAAAAAAAAAATTGCAGGTAGTCTAAGTATGTAAGCCTGATTTTTAAAAAGCTATATTAGGATTTTTTAATCAAAATGCAGTAAGCCATGTCAGAAAAGGTCATTTTTATAAAGTATTAATAAACATTAAGAGTTTTCCAACAGTACTTTTCTTAGCTTTTACTTAAACTTTAAACGCATGCTTAAGCTGATATCGCATATTGTATACCAATTGTACAGGGTGCGACAGCATAACTTTCCTTTTTTTTAACCTAATAAAACGCATTATATAAATCAGAAAGTTTTAATTTGGTTTTTACAATGTTGTTACATACCTAAAGTTTTGTTTTACATAGCTATGAAAAGCAAATCACGTAGGTGACGTCTCCCATTCTCGATACATTAAGTAAATCGATTTCTGGCGCTTTTCATGACTCTTTCAAGCATAGCAGTCGTTATGTTGGGAATTTCTTCCTGGATGTTGTTCTTTAAATCTTAAACGGTTCATTTAAACACGGGATTTCAAAAAACCCTCTAGAAAAAAATCCCAAGCGGATAAATCGGGAGATCATGCCGGCCATTGCACGGAAGACGTCACCTACGTGATTTTCTCTTCAAAGCTATGTAAAACAAAACTTTAGGTATGTACTAACATTGTAAAAAGCAAATTAAAACTGTCTGATTTATACAATGCGTTTTATTAAGTTTGCCGCGCACCCTGTATCTGCAACACATTAATGTGGAGTGTATTGTCTGACAATGGTACATGAGAATTGCTTAACGTTAATTTGTTTTAACTAAAAAAACACATTTACATACATGGAGTACCTGCGGAATTTTAATTTTTGAATTTACTTTTTTTTTATATGTAACAACAAAAAAAAATTATAAATTATTGGATTGGTTGGTCATTTTTAAGAAAGCAAACTCATAATTAAGCAAAAAGTCGATATTTGTAATTCAACTAAAAAAATATTCCAAAAAATGTCTTTATAAATTATTTAAGAATTTTGGTTTCAAAGTTTGCACATCAACTTAAAATTAAATTTTAAAGAGCTTGCTCAGATAACTTTTTTAGATACTAGCTAACCCTATTTTTCGATAATTTAATTAAAATTTAATAATTATTTTCCTAACAGATGCCCATAAGCCGAATGCCAATATCAATTTTTAGGTTACTTAATAAGCGATTGCCAAAAAAAAACTTTTTTTATAGTTTTAAACATTAAATGAAACTCCTAATATGTTCAGCTTGTTGACGGTCACTGTATGTATTAATTAATAACATTTTACATTACCATAATTAAACATTTTATTGGGGTTAACGATATGATTAAGGTTAATTTTGAGTGTTGAAGTACATTTTAATTTCCTCCCCAAATCTTGTTTTACCGGTATTGGTACAGGATCCGAATCCAGGCGACCATTGCTCATCTGTTACCCGGATGATTACTTTTTTTTTTAAATATAGTATGTAAACAAATGTATTACAAATAGGTTGCTAAAAATTATGACTAAATTTATAGTTAATTAATTTTTTTTTTATTTTACTAACTTTTTCTTTATTTTTATAAATCATCATTAAAAATTTAATATTTTTATAAATTTTAAACTTTAAAAATATTTATATGCGGCATTTTTCAAATAAAAAGTATTAGTGGTATTTTAGAACTGACATGTAGAATAAAGAAATAAGAAATTTTATTATATGGGAAGTATCAAAAAGGTTTCAATTTTTTTTATCAATACATTTGTTTATAAACTATATTTAATAAAAACTTATTTTCATTCAGTTTGAAAATGAGTATAGATCCTCCCCAACACGGATTTTAGGCTATACAGTGTGTCCCAAATTGGTGGGGAATGTATTGGGATCTTGGAAACCACGATAGATAGAAAATCGGTTAAATGGGGAAAGTTTTGGACAATTATGTTAGTAAGCTAATCCCGTTTACTACATGGTTTTATCTATTCAGGTTTTTGAGAAATTTAGAAAAAACCTGAAACATGCATTTTTGAAAATCGGCCATATTTTTTTTATAAGTGAAAATTTTTCAAATCTGTAAAAACTTCTTCAAAGCAACTTTTTTTGTAGAATATGACCAAGTAGTCAATTTTTATTTATATACAAATATTTTCTCAGTTGTCTTTGATTTCGGCGAACGTCATTTTTTTTTGTAAACAATAAAATATTAGTAATTGGCAAAATAGATAAGCTGAACAAATATTTTACAGAAATGGGTTTCGCGAACATAGCTATAAAGTTAATACCGTGTTACAACAAAACTACACGTAACAAGTTCATTGAAACAAGTAAAAACAAAAACAATGAAAAGTGGCTAAACTAATATTCCTACTAAAATGAAGATTTATAATAACGACCTAAAATTCAAAATGTTGTCCATATTTTCCAACATATTAACGTAATTTTTTGAATAGTCCTAACTACCCTATAAATGGTTGACTTAGGTATGTGCAATTCTCCATCAACATCCCTGGCTAAAGATGTTGGATATTCTTTAAAATGTTGGTTAACTGCAGCATCTCGTTGTCGATTTTCTTCAACGTACTTCCTAGGTCGTGGTTTTTTTTTTAACTTTTTAACCAGTTTTCGAAAGTATGTTAGTTTAGGATGCTGACTTTCAGGAAAATTGTCGAAATTTGTTTGCACAGCTATATTAACATTTCTATTGCTTTGGAAATAGCGTTGCATAATATCAAGTTTTTCTTTAAATAATTAGCCAATTTACAAAGTTGAAAAAATTTTAATAACGTACCCGAGCTAAC
The DNA here is from genome assembly GCA_019359885.1 of Listronotus oregonensis. Lineage (NCBI taxonomy): Eukaryota > Metazoa > Arthropoda > Insecta > Coleoptera > Curculionidae > Listronotus > Listronotus oregonensis. Next base: position 99,161 of record JAHBCN010000746.1, read on the forward strand.
TTGATAATGACGCTAGATGACTTGTTCATGAATATTTGTTTTTTGAAGTGGATGAGGTTATAAACTCCTAAACTATAACATAATACATTGTTAAAATAAAAATAAAAAGGACTATTTGGAGAAAAATCAAATATGACGCCCATATAAAAAAGTAAATTTGATGATGATTCATCAACTTTACTTTTTTATATGGGCGCCATTACATTTTGTTGTAACACGGTATAGACGTTATAGCTATGTTCGCGAACCCATTTCTGTAAAATATCTGTTCAGCTTATCTATTATGCGAATTACTAATATTTTATTGTTTACAAAAAAAAATGACGTTCGCCGGAATCAAGGCCAATTGAGAAAATATTTGTTTTTTGAAATAAATGAGGTTATAAATTCTTAAATTATAACATGTTCTACATTGTTGAAATCAGATTAAAAAGCACTGTTTGGCTGCGTAAAAATCCAATATGGCGCCCATATGAAAAAATAGATTTGATGATGATTCTAAAAACCCGAAAAGTAGAAAATAAAAATTGACTACTTGGTCATATTCTACAAAAAAAGTTACTTTGAAGAAGTTTTTACAGATTAGAAAAATTTTCACTTATAAAAAAAATATGGCCGATTTTCTAAAATGCATGTTTCAGGTTTTTTATAAATTTCTCAAATACCTGAATAGATAAAACCATGTAGTAAACGGGATTAGCTTACTAACATAATTGTCCAAAACTTTCCCCATTTATCCTATTTTCTATCTATCGTGGTTTCCAAGATCCCAATACATTCCCCACCAATTTGGGACACACTGTATAGTTCAATCTTAAAAACTGTGCAACAATGCTAACTTTCAAAAAAAGTAAGCATTGTCCTTTTTTGGTATCTGTTTAAGCAACAAAATCGTGATTAGGGCAACTAATTAACACATTAATAGCACTAAATATCTATCTTGTTTTCGCAAGTTTTTACAATGAAAAATTGTAAGTTAATGCTAACTTCCAAAAAAAGTTAGCATTGTCGTCATTTTTCGGCATTTGTTTAAGCAAGAAAATCGTAATTAGGGCAACTTATTAGCACATAAATAGCACTAAATTTCTAGCGTGTTTCACGAGCTTTTACCGTAAAAAAAATGTAAGTCAATGCTACTTCCAAAAAAAGTGAAAATTGTCGGTATTTTTTGGTATCTGTTTAAGCTACAAAATCGTGATTAGGCAACTAATTAGCACATAAATAGCACTAAATTTCTAGCGTGTTTTCACCAGTTTTTACCGTAAAAAATGGTAAGTCAATGCTGACTTCCAAAAAAAGTTAGTATTGTCGTCATTTTTTTGTATCTGTTTGAGCAACAAAATCATGATAAGTGCAACTAATTACCACATAAATGGCACTGCATTTAAAGCTAGTTTTCACAATTATTCACCGTAAAAAATTATAAGTTAATGCTAACCTCCAAATAAGGTTAGCATTGTCGTCATTTTTTGGTATCTGACGCTTCTTCTATTATATCGAAATCGTCAATCGGATTAGTTGCCAAGGTACAGGCTGCCAAATTTAAACTGCGCTTAAGGCGAATCTAAACAATAATAAATGTCAATTTTCTGCCCAAGGTTTATATGAAATTATTATTTTATTCTTATTTATATTTTACTAATTGGATGATGTTAGAGCAAAAAATGTATCTTTTTTAGCAATTGTTTATAATATTTAACATTTGCTGAGGGCGCCGAAATAACTAAATTTTAAATATTTTTAAAATTCTGGACTCTACCCAATTTGCAAAATTGCCAATTTTTTAAAATGAAATTGGATTGAAAAATTTGGCATGATGTTTCTACATGACATAAAGTTTTATATGGTTAGATATCGAGGTTCTCAGGGAGAACTAGGGAACCAAAAAAGCCATGCAAAAAACAACTTTTTTTGGCCATGATTTTATGTTTATTGCTATTTTGCAAAAAGCCTTATACATTTTACGGTTTGTAACTAAATCTATCTTGTAAAAAATTTAGTTGCGAATCTTTTATCTTTATACATTTTTTCTACCACCAATACTTCCAAGTTATGACCACTTTATGTAATTTTTTTTTTCGATTTTTTTACATTTGTATATTTAACAAATGCTTCCCGACTTTTTAAAAAGAGGTACATCTCTATTCTTGTTATATACATCTTTCTGAAGGATTGGAAGGACATGCCTTGAGGGCGATATTTCCCTAATTAAAATACATTCTTCATAGCGACAGATGTAAAAAACAACCAGAAAAAAACGAATAAATTTCTTGCCTAAATTAGCCACTAATAATGCAAATATATTTAAATTTATAATACGTTTATCTTCAGAAAATACATAAACTTTATTCCGCAGGGATTTCTTGTTTGCAATATTATACATACTTCGATAAAAGTTTTGATTAAATTTATACAACCTTACAAATTTGATATCTCGATATTTATTGTGTTTTTACCGAAAACAAATGTTGCAACTACAAGGATTTAGCTAAAAACAACTGTCGAAAAATATCGTAAAAATGAATTTTATAGCCAAATTTTATATTGCAGGGTGCAATAATAAAGAAAATTACATACAAAGTGTTATTTTTTAGTAGTGGCAGTTTATTACCAGGTTTGAGCATGTTCTGGAGTATACATAAAAAATATGTTTTTCCTTAGAATTAATAAATAAAGATGTTATTTCACCTTAAATTTACTTTTGAAATATTAAGTTAACATCAAAAATATTATAGTCTAGTCCACAATTTAGATTGTATATGATTTTCTACATTTCGGGGGATGAATATACCCCCTTGCAGGGGTGGTTTTGATTAAAAGTGAACTCGAAAAGTCTGGGTATACCTGCTTTATATACTTGAATCAAACAAATTCGAAGCTAAGACCCATTTTTTTTTAAATTAGCTTTTAAATTAATTTTTCCTATTGATAAGGATGGTATCAGCCTTAAAGTGGGTGGCTAATTATCATATACATTTATTCACTTCCTATTAGACATGTCTTAAAAAATCTGATTTTTTGCAATTTTTAAAGTTGCGTATGATTTTACATATTTTAGGGGATGATTGCACCCTACATAGTCCATGAGGGTTATTTTACAATCTTCTCAGCAATTAGGATGTATTTTTTTTAATTCCAATGCTATTTTTACAATTCTTAAGATTTGGCAACTTTCCACTGATTTTAAAAAATTTGCTCATCCTATTTTTTGCGACAAGAAATTTGGTATAAAATACATACTTGTATGTCTTTTCCTCACCTCCCTGTAAATTGTGCACAAGAGACCAGTGCTGTCTTTTTAAAAATGGTGTAAAATCAAAAACTAAAAGTTGTACAAAAGTTAGCTCTTCACTGTTTATTATATAAAACATTTTATAAAAATAGCTGTTTTCCTTTTGAAGTAAGACATATAAACATATTTTTAATTTAATTTAATTAAAATTTGTGTAAACTAAGCTAGTAGGACTTTGTGTAATTCATCAATCTTGCAGGTCTGTGATAACATTTATATGCAACTTACGGTAGAATAAGTACTTAACTGTCTATTGGGATGGTCCCTCGTAATAGTGTAGTTGAGAAGTGTGTTTTCTGCAAAGAATAGTTAAAAGGCTTTAAAAACTATGGGCTATAGCTTATTCGGCAGGCGTTTTAAGGATTTTTTCTGCCAATAAAAATTGCTTTCGAAAATTATGAGCGACGCGGAATGCAAACCTAAGAATGGCGTTTTAAGGATTTTTTTCTGCCAATAAAAATCGCAATTGTTATTAACAAAAAACATTTTGATTTTTGATAATAACTTAAAAACCATTAAAGAAAACGGAAATTGCAAAAAAAGATCTTCGAATTTTTTTTTTTTTTTGATAAAAAAACTTTTTGTGAGTGACACCGTTTTTGGCTGCTCGCTCGGCGTCAAAACCAAGTAGATACGTCACACTAAATAATTTTTTTAGGGTATTAACTATTAATTATAAAATTAAAAAAATACGTTGTATTCAGAACACTTCAAAGAATTTATTTTTGTTAAAAATTTAATCTATAGTTATTTTTTTAACAAGTTAGACAAATTTAAATTAACAAAATTGTTTTAAACTTTTGTCTTCATTTTAAATTAAATGTTTAAATAATTGTCGTAATATTTTTTTGCATTGTGTATCCCTTCTTACATACATACCTAACAAGATCATGCCATAAAAGAAATTAATGTTTTCTTTAAAAATTTTATAATTTAAATATTACTCCAGATTATTCATTTTTTGTTAAAAGCATTAAATTATTATTAACTAAGAATTAAATTTTTTAAAACTTTTATGGCCTTATCTTGTTAAGTATATTTATAAAAAAGGCTTTTCAAAACAAAAAATTTACTATTATTTTTCCCTTTTTTTTTTTGGTATACAATGAGGACGAAAGTTCGCAACAATTTTGTTAATTGACAATTGTCTAACTTGTTGAAAAACTAACTTTAATTTAAATATTCAACAAAAGTAAATTCTTTAAAGTATTTTAAATACATAATAGTTTTTAAAAAGTTTTCAAATAATATTTAATACCCCAAAAAAAATTATTTAGTGTGACGTACTCGGTTTTGACGCCGAGCTCGCAACCAAAAATATCGCGCGGAGGCCCATGTTTGGTGTTAAATTAAAATCATAAATAAAAGAGATAAAACTCCGGAAGTGGCGACTTTTATATCGGAAATTTCCTTCTCTTTAAGTATATTTTTTTGCAATTTTCTCTATCTCTTATGGTTTTTAAATTATTATCATCAAAATAGCTTTTTTTTTTTAATTTTTAATATAAATTGCAATTATATTTTATATTATATAAATTTATTGGCCGAAAAAATTCTCAAAACGCCTCTTTTAGATTTTCATTCCGTGTCAAATAAGCTATAGCTCATAGTTGTTAAAGCCTTTTAACTATTCTTCGCAGGAAACACACTTCTCGACTACACTATTACGAGGGACCATCCCAATAGACAGTTAAGTACTTATTCTACCGCAAGTTGCCTATAAATGTTATCACAGACCTACAAGGTTGATGAATTACACAAAGTCATACCAGCTCAGTTTACACAAATTTTAATTAAATTAAATTATTAATATGTTTATTTGTCTTACCCTAAAAGGAAAACAGCTATTTTTATAAGCTTTTTCTTATTTAATAAACAGTAAAGAGCTTACTTTTGTGCAACTTTTAATTTTTGATATTACACCATTTTTGAAAAAGACAGCACTGGTGTCTTGTGAACAATTTACAAAGAGATGAGGAAAAGACAAGTATGTATTTTATACCAAATTTCTCGTCGCAAAAAATTAGAATGAGCATTGTTTTTCGTTTTTTGCAAATTTTTAAAAATCAGTGAAAAGTTGCAAATCTGAAAAATTTGCAAAAATAATAGTGGTATTAAAAAAATACATCTCTATTGCCAAGTAAACCAACCCTGATGGACTATGTGGGGGTGCAATTATCCCCTAAAATATGTAAAATCATACGCAACTTTAAAAATTGCAAAAAAATCAGATTTTTTTTTATGACATGTCTAATAAGAAATAAATGAATGTATATGATAATCAACTACCCTTTTTAAGGGTGATACCATCCCTATCAATAGGAAAAACTAAATTAAATGCCAACTTTTTTAAAAATAGGTCTTAGCTTCGTATTTGATTCAAATATATAAAGCATATATACCCCAATATGTATAAAAACATATACAATCTAAAATTGTGGAAAACATATTTAGATGTTTAAGAATGTGAGTTTAAATAATAACTTACCTCGAAAATGTAGAAAATCATATACAAATTTTAAAATTGAAAAATACAATTTTTAAATGTTTTCAGGTATCTTAAATATTATATAAACATAACTTACTGTATAGCTACGAAAATAAGTTATACATTTATTTCATAATAAACATGTATTGAAACATATGAATATATTTTTCCGATTTCTAAATGTGCATATGATATTATAGGAGATGAATTAACACCATTGTAGAGAGAGCTATGATAAGATACGAACTAAAAAAATCTAAAAAGGCGTGTTTTATACACTTGGGATAAAAAAATATGAGGCCAAAACACTTTTTGCATAAGCTAACATTTTATTTAATTTTCCTCATAATAAGGGTGGCTTTTAATCAAAATGACTTAAAACGTTGGTTTTGTGTTAATATCATATTTGAGATATCCTAAAACATATAATATTTTTTTTACAATTTTAAAATGTATATGATTTTTCACATTTAGGGGATTAATATACCCCCTTCCAGGGGTGGTTTTGGGTAAAAGTGAACTCAAATAATCTTGGTACACCTGTTTTGGATATTTTGATCAGAAAAATATAAACCTAAGACTTTTTTTAAAAAAGCATGCTGCTTTATTTAATTTCTTTATTAATAATGCTAATTTTACCACTCGATACGGGTGGTTGATTATCATATACATATATTTCTTATTAGACATTTTTTGAAAAACCGGTTACTTGCCAGTTTGAAAGTTGCGTATGATTTTATATATTTTAGGGGATGATTGCACCCCCACATAGTCCATGGGGGTTGGTTCACAACCTTCTCAGGAAAAATGAAATAATACATCTCCATATTATTTCATTTTTCAAAGGTCCTTTTGAAACAAAAATCGCAGTAAGAATAACTTTTAATACCACTGCTATTTTCGCAATTCTTCAGATTTGGCGACTTTCTAACACTTAAAGAGGGGTGATTTTTGAAAATTTGCAAAAAACGAAAAGCAATGCTCATTCTAATTTTTTAGGACGAGTAATTTGGTATAATATACATAGTATACATACTTGTATGTATTTTCCTCACCTTTCTGTGGATTGTGAAAAAACAGGCAGTTTTTAAGCGAGTTTTGCAAAATCGCTTAAAAACAAAAACAAAAATCGGTACTGTATAGTACATCCAAATATTTATGATTGCATTATGATCACAGCCATATGAAAGATTTTTATGGTTTTAAAGTTTAAGTGGTACTTACATTTATGGATAAAGATTAGGAATACAAAAGAAGCATCTTAACCAGAGATTTTTTTTATAAATTTCTCTTATTATAATATTATACATTATTTTTAGGAATTCTTTCAAATGCTTTGCAGTAATATATGATATAAAAAAGCCTTTTTAAAAAAATAAAATTTAATTTAAAAACAATTTTATTTTTTTAGGTAATAAGATTAAAATGTGAAAAATTAAAAATAAAAATTTCAAAAGCAGACATTTTTGTACCATAACGTGAAACAGATGCGAACTGAGCGAAGCCCCATTTAAAATTAAAATTTAATTTAAACGCTAAAAGTAAACAGCAATTAGCCTAAAACTAATAAAAAGACCTAGCTCTAATAATTTAAATTTTTAATTATAATGTTCTTCATTTTACCGGGTGACGAGAGATCTGTGTCACGTTATTGTTTTTCCTTTTGTTATGTTTAAAACTAAATATATTTTACCTAAAAGAATTACAGAATGTATACGTATAGGTTTTTTTTATAATCTTCATAAGTTTTTTTTTTGTTAATACACTTTAAACACTTTTTAAAACATTGCGTATTGTGGCGTCGCATTAAATTGAGAGAACATGAACAATATATTTTGGCTTCTCTATAAACTTACCGAATATTGAATGTTTACTGACTATTCGAGGACAAGTCCAAAAGCAGTTTTTTTGTTTAATGGAGATGATCAACCATCCGTTTTTATGGGTCATGCTGCAAATATAAAGAAAACGTAAGTTGCTGATCTTAGAGTTGTTTTATCACTAGGGCCCGGATTTTGGAACGAGCTTGTTCCCTGTACATTTTTTATGTCTGGTAAATTCATTGGCGTGCGTATTAAGGAGATAGTAAATATAAATAAATTTAAAAAAATGTGAAATAAAAACATAACAGGAGTGTTTTACAATTTATTTGCATTACATGATATAACTAACGTCTTTTCAAAGCTGGTTTCGGTAAAATTGGTTCTTTTATAATTTAAAAATGATTTTACAAGTCAGTTCTTTTATTTTGTAGTGCCTTAAAAATATGTTTTATTTCTAAAAATCCTGGATTTCTTTCCAAGATTTTTTGTTCATACAATTTTAATTTGTCACCAATTTCATTAGGAACAGATTTAAGCTCGTTTATATTGATTTGAAATTTATGTAATGAAGGCACTAGGGGGACATTTTGTTTTTATAACTGTTCAATCACATTCGGAAGATTTTTAATCAGATTTAACATTTAGTGCATTTATAACTTCTTTACTTTTTTTCACACTTAAAGCATCATCTTATAAACTGTCGATAACATTTTTTACCACATTATAATTTATATGGTAATATGTTAACTGCTGATAGCCATATTCCCTCTTGTAATAGCAGGTTGTGGCGGTAATGCGAAATTAGAACACATATCTTTAAATTTCGTAATAAGCGCTGGTGACTTAAAAAAAAACTTTTTTACCTCGATAACTAAAGTACCAATAAGTGAATAAAAGTTACGTACCATTTCGAATATTCTATTTAGGGCATGAGCTAAACATGTCAAATGAAGCATTTTGGGAAAATGTTCTTTTAACTGTCTTCATGCATTCAGCATATATGCAACACTATCCGAAAGAAACAAAACGCCACTTTTCTGAAAAATAGTGACTGACAGTAGTAAAGTAATACTTTCTACTACAAATTTTGTTATTGTATCAGTAATGGTTTTAGAATTAAATTTACTGTTAATTAAATATGAGTTTTCAGGTTCGTGATGACTTAAAGGTGCAACTATAATATTAGTAACATATCTTTCCTTGATATCAGTGGTTTCATCGACACTAAACCATAACTTTTTTCCTTCCAGATTGTGTCGTATTTTGTCCATAGTTTTTAAAATGGACCTTATCAACATAGTTTCATGCAGAGTTGATTCGTCTGGTACTTTTCTGTTGTAGTATTTTTTCAAAAAATGTCCTCGTGGCCCAATAATTTATTTTATGAAGAAGAATATCAGCTTCAATAAAAGCTTTACACAAATCCATGCAGAAGTCTGCGTTTGATACATAATGTTCTCGTTCTGTGGATTTGGATGCCCCCAGAAAACTTTGCATATTTTCTAAATGTTGTAAACCTTTAACATGTCGCTCAATTTGATATGGTTTTGTACAAATAAATTAAGAATTATAAATTCTGCACCAAACTCCAACTGCACCATTTTCTTAAGCCAGTCAATAAGCCTGATTTGAAAACCAAGCGTAAGTCAATGCGGATGTCTCTCTTACAAAACCTTAAACTTATCTTGGATTGGAGCGCCAAAAATCTTGTTTAGTTTAATGCTTTCAAAACACAGGCAGGTTCGCTGTCGCGAAAAAAGTCTATCAATGCTCATCCGTTACATATATGTGCGACAAAGTTTTGCAGAACAAAGAGTAATTTATTCTTGTCGGTGTTACTTTTAAGAATAACCTTTACTGGCACAAACACATTACATCTATAGCCTCAGCAGATTTAAAAAAGCTTGGATTCCTCTTTCGAGCCAGAAAGTATTTTTTTTTCCAATCTGTATATCCATTATGTATCCCAAATTAGACCTTCTTTAGAATATTGTTCTTATGTCTGTGAAATGGCGTCTCCTACAACTCATTCAGAGAAAAGCTGTTCGTCTTATAAATAATCCCACGCTCACAGAAAAGCTTCGTCCTCTTCTTTAGGTATTTTCACGGCTTCTGCTCAGAGGAGTTCCAGTATAATACCTCCTCTGGCAGCTAACAACGGAGCAACACTTGATACAACTTTTATGCATCCTTTTACAGTTTAACTAGAGAGACCCTGGACTTCCTGCTTTCATAGTTCCTTTATCGCTAGAGTGTCCAGGCTAGTCTCCAAATATTTAAGTCCCGTGTGAACAAACTCCCTCTCATCACACTTAAGACACCCACGGTACGTTAGTGCTTGGACCACAGCTTTCGTGGTCTGTCCAAAGATAAAAAACACCTCTTTCACTTTCAAATAAAAAAGTAGAATATGAAAGGAACCACTCCAACCTCATTTTTTTAACTTTCACTCATTATTTATTTGCCTGTAAGCGAATAAACAAAAAATATAACAAATTATTTTGACACAAATATAATATGATTTACCCATCTATTTACCCTATGTAACGGAACTGGTTTTTACGAGTTCACAACAAATAGGCCAGGAGAGTTTTCGTACTGCACTTAGAGAGTTGCATTTCCACCAACAAAACTATGTTTGTCGGGTTAATTGCATAAATATGAACCCTTATAGAGGTGCAATCAAATATTTGTAAATTTATAATGACAAAAAGTCTATTCTAATTTTAATTTATTTCATATAATTTACATAAAAGCATTATAAAATATCATAGTTTAATTCTTTTGTTGTTTCAAAAACTCCTCTAAATTTTTTACTGCCACGGCTTTTTTATTATTCGACAAGAAATCACACCGAATAAAAATACCAAAATAAAAACCATAAATATTAAAGAAAGTTGAGTAATTTATTGAATTTTTATTTGGTATATTCTATATCATTTTAAGCTCGAAATTGTAATGGTTTTTTATCGATGTCCGGTCACTATTTATCACTTACAAAACTAACGAGTAACTACAAAAAGTATTGTTGCTTTTTATGAAAATGGGACAACAGAGCCAAAAACCAACATTATGTTGGTAAAGAATGGGCGTTACGGTAAAATTTTGTGCCCGATCTAAAAAAGTTCCTTCAAGAACCCTTAGTAAATAAAGCACCACTCTTAAAAGGAAGAAAATGTTTTTCTTTACCTGAGGGGAAAACAAAGCAAAGCTTAAAAAATAAATTTTCGTTGAGCCGCAAATACAGCGACAAAAATTTTGAAACTGCACTTTCGGTAAAAGAAAATAGAGAAAGAACTGTCTTAAAAAGTGTACTTCTAAGGTGACAGGAAATCGGGAAACTATATAAATCTAAACTTATCCGAATTTTGAAGACCTTAGGTTACAACATGTCACTTAATATTCATTCATTTCCTTTATTCATATTTGAAGTTCTGTAAATTTAGCAGCAATTTTTCGGCGAAAGATTTCCCCAGCAAATTGCTCAATTAAAAAGATGATATAGTGGAAAAGGGATCCCAAACATGTAAGTGGACTACCGTTGGGCCGTTAAACGTGTTACTAATCCCTTTAAATATAAGCGAACAAAAGGCAACATACTAATTTTGTTTGTTAATTTATATTTTTTTGGCACAAAAAAACAGAATTAAAAAAAAAGAATGCTAAATTTTCTAAAAATTTTATACCAATTTGAACGAAATCTATACTAGCATATAGTTAAACAGAAATATGAACTAACACTTATGTATTTTAACATAAAAAATAGTACTTCTGTCTAATATCATTCAGAAGTCTTGTAACGATCTTGCAATTTGTAAAGAAAAAATGTAAATATTACTACGTAGAGGTTTGGGGATACGACGGATTTAATAAAACTATGTGCAGTGTTGTCAAATTTATACTTAATGAGATAAGGTGGGCAACTTTGTTTTTTTAAATGCATTGCCCTATTTATTTTTATTTTAATAAATTTAGCGCCGCCCTTTACTAAAACCTCTAAATGTCATAACTTTATTCTATGTAGTTCCTGAAGTATGGCCATTATAAATTTTTATTTTAAAATCTTAGAACTGCCTTGTATTTTGCAAACGGCGTAACGGAAATATTTAGCAATTACTCGAACTAATATCATTTTATAAAAAATATATATTTTGTCAATATACCAAAATGGCCTAAGGTAAAAAAGACTACTTCAGAAGCTATTTATCAGTATCTTGAGAAGGTGCTTGAGATTTAAAATAACAAAAAATACACCTTGGCGGTCTCTCTTGATTTTTCGCCTGGTTTTGTCAGGGTCAGATCCAAAATATTATTTTGCAATTTGCTTTTCTAAAATAAAATCTTAGTATATTTCTGCATAGAGTAAAAGGTTTGGTTTCAATGATTCAACAATTATTATACAACTTTTTTTAATTACTTAAAGTAGTTAATTAGTTTTAATAGATTAGAACTAGGACTTTTTTTTATTTAAAAAAGAGAATAATCTAATTATTTTTAAAAAACCAATTAACGCAAAAAAAGTAAATTTATCGCAAAGTAAGTGTTTTAGGTATTTGCTCCAATAAAAAATATTTTGGAGTAAAAGCTACCTATTTTTCCCAAATATCATTTATTTTTTTAAAACAAAATAATAATTTTAATTGACTATGTGCAAACTTTTTGTCAAATTTAAATTTTATGTCAGTAGGTACTGACAATGTTTCCACCAGTTAACAAAAATCTTAAAACTCTTTTAAAGCAGACAATTAATTATTTTGTAGATATACGAAGTAGGTTTAAAATACGTAAATATTTCAAAACATTAATTTTAACAGTACAGTATATATTAAAATATTGTACATTATTCGCCCAAAACACTATTATATATATATATATATATATATATATATATATATATTTATATATATATATATATATATATATATATATATATATATATATATATATATATATATGTATATATATATATATATATATATATATATATATATATATATATATATATATATATATATATATATATATATATTATAATATATATTATATTATATATATATATATATATATATATATATATATATATATATATATATATATATATATATATATATATATATATATATATATAAATATATATATATATATATATAGTATAATATATATATATATATATATATATATATATATATATATATATATATATATATATATATATATATATATATATATATATATATATATATATATATATATATATATATATATATACAGGGTGCCACAGATTGAGTGCATGCATGGGCATGTCGGACACCGTAAGAGATTCAAAGTCGGTTAAATTATGGCAAAGTTGTGTATTTGCGTAACTAACCATGACCACTTTGGAAAGTTGCCAAATTCCGAGTACTTCCGGAGATATCTAGGAAAAACCGAAATTTGCCGATTTCGTTTTTATTTTTTTCTGACGTTATTTGAAGAGATATGGAAAAACAAAAGACACTTTTTCATGGCCACTTTTTAAGCTCTACAAAACAACGTTGAGAGATTTTCCGTACGACGTTCCGTTTTCGTTAAACCATCATCTACTTTACTTTTTTAAATACGGACCTGGGTTTTTGTTTAATTTTTTTGAATCCCTTTATCCCAATTACAAAAATGTATAACACTTAATATTTATTAACAAATATGGAACCCCCTATAAGAAATGATGTGCGTTCCTTGTCTAACAAATATGGAACCCCCTATAAGAAATGATGTGCGTTCCTTTTCTAACCCATTGTCTATTATGGAAAATATGTTTATTTAACAGAGAAATATTAAGTGTTATACATCCTTGTAATTGGGATTATAACTGCCTTAAAAAAATGTAATAAACAATTTTGTGTCGTATTTAAAAAAATAAAGTTGATGATGGTTTAACGAAAACAAAACGTTGTACGGAAAATCTCTCAACGCTGTTTTGTAGAGCTTAAAAAGTAATAAAAATGTCTTTTTTTTTCCCTATCTCTTTAAATAACGTCAGAAAAAAAAAACGAAATCGCCAAATTTCGTTTTTTCGGATATCTCCGGAAAGTACTCGAATTTTTCAACTTTCTAAACGGCATGTTGTTAGGCACCTAAATGCGCAATTTTGCCATAATTTAACCGACTTCGTTTCTCTTACAGTTTCCGAGATCCTCATGCATGCACTTTCTATATTTGTATATATAATATATATATATATATATATATATATATATATATATATATATATATATATATATATATATATATATATATATATATATATATATTTTATTATTACAAAATTAAGCAATATTAATGATAGAAATCTTTTCCGTACTTAGCTTATACTTTGTCGACTTTCTTCCTTGTTTTAGTTCTAAATTAAAATGGGACCTATTTTCAACTCAAAGCAATTTTAGCTCTTTAAACCTACTTTTAAGAACTTAACAAAAACCCTAAAGTGTTTTTAAAATTTAATGCCAAAGTTGCCGCTGAAAGTTTTCATTTCTTTTTGGTTTCGAGGCGATAAAAAGCAGGAAACTAGCTATTTAAGCGTACAATTTCCAGCATTGCAATTCCATTGGCTTATAAAGTAAAGCTTAAGAAGGTATGAATATAATAGTTAATTATAAACAAACGTAATAATTTTGATATAAATGAATTTAACACCGGTAAATAATTCCTGTTAATGCTTTACGATTAATCTAATTGCATTTTGAAATTTTAAAATAAAAATACTAAATTTTTTTATTGGAATAATATAAGTTCACTACATCATTAAAAATATTTAGTTCATAGGAAATAATGCTTCTGTTTCACTAGAGTATTTTACACTGGCAAAATGTCGTAGCAACGGCTTGCAAAACTTTCACTTACTTGGACAAAACCAACATGATGGTTTCTCAGCGACAAAATTGTGTTATCTTAAAAAAAACTGACGAGTGACGATCGCGTTGTTAAAGTTAGCAACGGACATAACAATGTGTTAAATTTAACAAAAAGGTAAAAAATAAAAGGTCTTGGCAACATGGCATACCTTCTTAAATGTAATCAAAACCAAAACTATTTGTCAAAAAATAGTTTGGGATTTTGCTTTAAAAACCAATTAAACATATAACAAAAACTAATTACTCTGCACAGAATATGAAAAAAAAGTTTTTGTACTCAAACAAAGTAATTTTATAAATTTTCTTTAAAAACAAGCAGTAAAAGAGAGAGCTCAAAAGACTAATACTGCAGAACTTCTTTGAATTTGGTTTTTAAACGGGTTTTTTAATGTAACTCATGCTTATTACATTTTTTGATAAATTTAGGTAGTATTACATCTGAAGTAGAAAAAAATTTGCTTTATTTTCCTAGAAAATTGCTGTTTAAATTTAATAAATATTAGTGTTAATCATTTATTTTCAAGAATTATATTACTTACTATTGTTTGTTATCCATCCATTCTTTTTAAAACAAAGGAAAATAAATAATTTTATGTTTGTGTATTTATATACGAATAAATTAACGAAATTTACCTAGAAAATGCTTCTTGCTTTTAGGGTTGAGGCGTGTCCAAAGCTATAGCATGCGGTACTAAAAAAAGAACCGTTAGAGATCCGCTGTGTTTAATTTCCTATTCGCTCCAATACCTTGTTCGAAATCCAAGACATACGCAATCCAGGGTGTAAAATTTGATCTAAGAACTTTCCATCACAGCGGAAAGATCATCTTGATTTAAGAAACAACGCATATACATGTAATTAATTTTACACGCCCGCTAGTGTGAGTTTATAGTCAAGCATTTATAGGGTTAGGATTAGGAGTATCTCAAAAGCGTTTTTACACTGTTCCCGTGATGAAAAGTGCCATACACATTAATTAACATTTTTTATTGAAAGCTACTTAGATTATCCATCGCAACCTTCGAGCATATACTGCTAGAGGCAGTTTTGCAACTTGGTCGTGCGAACTATGTGAGAGAAATAAGAATAAGGTACAACATTTCTCTCTCTCGCTCTACATGGCGATTAGCATGCTGAGCGGGGTATATACTCCTTAAATGGGAGTATAACTTTTCTCTCTTGCTCTACGTACTAAGTAGTCGACGTATTTTTTTTAGTATTTTATCTACTCTAGAGGTAATACTACCTGAATGTTAAAGGAACTCAGGTTCGAGTAAAAGTGTCGACACTTAGATTTTAGGAAGTTAGTATTTTAGATCAATATTTATTACTACGTTTCTAATATAAAGTATAGATGTCGTAAGTAACAGAGTAAAAAAATATGAAGAATAATAAGAAGAAAAGATTATTAAATAGAAGTTTTGTTTGTTCTGTGAAAAATAAAAAACCTTCAATTTCATTGTAAGTAAAAAACAAAGTAGCTATTCCATCACTGATTTCATTAATAAAATGTAATAAGTATGAGTTATATTAAAGAACCTGTTAAAAAAACAAATTTAACAAGCTAACAACATTTGAGCTATTTATCGTACTGCTTGTTTTGAAAAAAATATATAAAATGACTTTGTTAGAGTGCCAAACCTATTTTTGTTATATTTTGTGCAAGGTAATTAGTTTTTATATGATTCATTAATTTTTAAAGAAAAATTCCTAACTAAATTATTAATTGTGACCCTGGTGCCATGAAATGTCCTTAGTTGCCAAGTTTTTTCATTTTTCACTCTTAGTTAAATTTAACCCATTGTTAAGTTGATTGCTAACTTTAACAACGCGATCATCACTCGGCCGTAAAGTCTGACAAGTCTAACAATAAACACTGGGTTTCTAGCTTAAATTGGCTCGTTTTTACGTAAATTAGTCTTGTCGATTATCATTTAAAAAAAATAAGCAACATATTCCTTGTATTGTTTAAATGTGTTGCTTTTATGACAATTTCGTTCATAACATTTTTTACAAAATGACTTTCCTGACGCCTCGTAGTTTAGTTGTAAATGTTTTTAACGAAATTGCCAAGCAAAAAACTTTCAATCAATGAAATTATTTTGCTGACAAAATTTTTTCTCTTATGATATTATATACAAAAAAATATATATTAACAAAACTAGTTAGTTTTATTGAACATTATTCGAGAAAAAATTTTCTGTTCAAAATATTTTTCTTGTTTTGTTTAACTTTGTGGCTTTTTTGGATATTTCGTTTATGACATTTATGACCAAACCACTCGCCTGACGGCTCGTAGTTTTGTTGTTTATTTTATTTACAAAATTGCCAGGCAACAAACTTTAATACAATAAAATTATTTTGCTGAAAAAATGTTTTTTCTTATGATAATATATTCGAAAAAACATTGACAAAATTACTTTTCTTATTTAATTTTTTTATATCTTTGGTTTTGCATTAACTTTTTTTTTATTTCAAAACTAATAAAATTTGTACTAATTTGTATTAAAACGCTTTAAAAAAATAAGACACTTAAAAAAATTATAAAAAGGATATTATATTAAGTGTTAATTTTCTATCGTATGTTTTTTGTTTTAAATCAAATCTTTTTTCCAAGTGTTTATTTACGAAAAACCATAAAAGATGGCTATTTTACATTTTCTTAAGTATGACCAAAAACAGTATTTGGAAGAAATTTACAGTTCGTAGTTTTATTTTACTGACTAGTCAAATATTTAATATACCTTCTGCCTTGCTCATTAAAAAAACATTAAACGCGAGCTATGTTCCCTTTTAAGGCTTATTATTATTCAACCAACTAAAAGTGAGCATTCACGTGTAAACATGTTTTCGTAAAAGGGTAGAACAAATGCAAATACAGAAAATCCCCATTTAAAATTTTAATGTTATTTAAATAGTGAATTAAACGAGCCAACGGTATTTAACCCTAATAAAATAACAAAGTAGCTACCAATATTACGAATTCTAAAACGTTTTTAGCAGCCGCAGTGTGTCTGAGTATTTTTTTGTGTACCGGCTAGACTTTGTTTATTTTGTGTTGTTAAAATTTTATTTTTTAATAAATGTCTTCTATTGTTTTCATTTATTTCTATTTTTTCAATGTCATTATAAATAAATAATTAAAATTATTCGATAAAGAATTAAGGTCGTGCTCCATTGTTAGCCGGCTGCTGACATAAGCAGGAGTTGTTAGAAATCGCGAAAATAAAGGTTTTGAAAATAGTTTTATTTATAGTCTAGGAATCATTTTTCACATACACACATTCTAGTGAAATTTATGGCGAAAATTATCACAAAATAAAAATTAATATTTTAACATCAATGTCAAAAAACTACTATTGTTGTATACTGCTAGAACCTCGTAACCCTTTCTGTCAAGCGGATGAAAACTATATTTTGTCAAATATGGTATGTAAACAAATGTTTTGCGAATGAGTTGCCTTAAAAATTATCGTTAGGAATATGATCAATTAAAAACATTGTTTTGAAAATTTTTTGACAGTCTCTGTATAATGTCCATTCTTAGTTTTTTATTTTACATAACAGTACTAATATACAACTATTTTTTTCTTTAATTGCATAAATTAAAAATTTGGTAATTTCTTTAAAACTTCTAAAAATTCAAAGGGGAAGATTTTGGTGGTATATATGTAATTTAAAGTTAAATAAAAAATTAGAATTAGGATTATACAGGGAGTATCAAAAATGATTCAATTTTGTCTTAATTGATTAAGGCTATAATCAATAAACAACTAACCACAACTAACCATTATTTTTTAGGCAACCAATTGGCAATAAATTTTTTTTGTTATACTGTATTTAATAAAAAGTAATTTTTGTTCGGTGGAGGATGGGTACAGTCGTCCATAATTCGAACCTTAAAACTGTTTTACCAATAAAAATTTTGTGTATTACACGATTAAAAATTATAACTAAAATTTTCGCAATAAAAATATTAAACAGGTTCTATATTTTCAAGAAAGTGCCTGAAAAACGAAGCAGAACTTTTTTCAGGACCGGTTATGTCATCGAGAATTATTTCATAAAGAAAAAAAAAACTAGTTAACTGTTGACATACTTAATAATACCAACTCTTCTTTATCTATATCTGACATAGTTTAAAAAACACAATTTTTATTAATAACCCTTTAGCCTGTCTAGGTTGTGTTAAACTAATTTAACAGCTTTTATAAAATTAATATTTCTGCTCATGGGTATTACACATTCTCTAGCAATAACTCTACTAAAATTTATTGTAAATATCAAGCACAAGTAAAAATGTACTATTGCCATAAATCCTATGAATATTTTCATTAAATATTGGTGAAAATTTTATACTAGTAATTTTCAATCAATCAGATGCTTTATTTCGACATTGTTACTATGGTAACCAGCAAATTTTCTTAAACTTTGGGCATGTAGATGTAATTATTAATTTTACATCTACATGCTCAAATTTTTGAAAATTTCAATCGTATAATAAGTCGATAATAATATTAAAATAAAACTATATTTTTTATTTACTTACTTTATGACTTGAAAATATTATAAACAATGTGTTAAGATGTACATTTTATAATACATTTTTTACCTATTTTCTAACTTTGTAGTTTCCTTTCTAAATCGCAACATTTCTTTTCAAAGTAGAAAACTCACTTAGTATTTATTACAGTTTAAATAACGAAAAACTTTTAAACTTGCATTACACACAGCCTATTTATTTGTGGATAACGTCCAAATAAATATTTACTGTATGTTTTCTTTTTAAAAATAATTTTGATATAAAATTTGCTTACCGAATCCCACACGTGCTTAAATTAATTGTGGGAAATTTGTCTCGCACATAAATTTTTAAAGAAAATTAATCTGTTGTTTCATTTTGGGTTTTTAAAAAATGTTCGAAATTTGTCTCGCACATAAATTTTTAAAGAAAATTAATCCTTGTTGCTTTGCGACTTGTGATAATTTTTTAAAAATTCATGTCTTCAAAAAATTTCCGGCGATAATTCATGCTCTTGAGCTATTCAGTGATGACGCGCGTTAACTTACAATCGGACTTAGTTGTTAAAAGTTAACAACTGTTTTAGAATGTTTAACAAAACGTCATTGTCAGTGCTATTCAATGATTTTAGTAGGCAACCTGTCAAAATCTGACATTTTGTTAAACATTCTAAACCGTTGTAACTTTTAAAATTGCTAAGTCCATTGCTAAATTTAACAAGCGATATTTTCTGAATTATCGCGGAAATTAATATTTAAGACATGAATTTTAAAAATTATCACAAGTCCAAATTAAAAGGATTAATTTTCTTTAAAAATTTATGTGGACAAATTTCCACAATTAATTGAAGACGTGTGGTAAGCAATTATTTATATCAGAATTATATTTAAAGAAAACATAAAGTGATTTTATTTGGACGTTATCCACTAAATGGAAATGTCCGTAATGCAAGTTTTAAAAGTTTTCGTTATTTTAAATGTCACAAACACTTATGGGTTTCTACTTTGAAAATGAAAGAACAAAATTAGAAAGGTAAAAAATGCATTATAGAATGTACACCTAAACACATTGTTTAAAATATTTTCAACTTATAAAGTAAGTAAATAAAAAATATAGTCAATGTTATTTGAATATTATTATTGACTAATTATATGATAGCCGTCATGTGCCGGGAAATTATCACTTATTAATTTTACGTCTGCATGCTCAATTTTCAGAAAATTTGCTGGTTACCATAGTAACAATGTCTAAATAAAGCATCTGATTTGTTGAAAATGACTGGTATAAAATTTTCACCAATATTTGATGAAACTTTTCATAGGATTTATGGCAATTGTACATTTTTACTTGTGTTTAATACTTAAAATAGTAGAATTATTGCTAGAATTCATGCGATGCTTATGCGCACAAATGATAATTTTATGAAAGCGGCTGAATTAGTTTTACACAACCTTAAAAGGCGGAAAGGTAATTAATTAAAAAATGTTTCTGTGTTTTTTTTTTAACTAAGTCAGATATAGATAAACTGGAATTGGTTTCATTAAGTATGTCAAGAGTTAGCTAGTTTCCATTTGTTTTATGAAATTATTCTCAATGACACTACTGACCCCGAAAAAAATTCTACGTCGATTTTTGCGCACTTTCTAGAAAATATAGAAAATTTTTAATATTTTTATTGCAAAAATTCTAGTAAGGGTTATTGGTCATTTAATACAAAAAAGATTTATTAAGTAAATTTTCGGCACAATTATAGCAATAATTTTCTGAATAATTCTCCTATTTGTAAAACTGTTTTAAGATCCAAATTATGGATAACCTTTACCCATCCGCCATTAGACCAAAACCTTTTTTTTATTAAAAATCCAGTACATAAACAAATGTATTTCGAATTGGTTGCCCAAAAAAATATGGTTAAGGCTATAAATAATTTAAAAAAATTGAAACATTTTTGATACTCCCTGTATAAATCTTAACTCCCAAAATATTTATAATCATAAATAAAGCCTTAAAAAATTATTAAAATTTAAATTAAAAGAAATCATTAAATTTTTTATATATGAAATTGAAGAAAAAACGTTTAGTTGTATAATAGTACTATCATGTAGAATTAAAAAAAAAACTAAGAATTGGGACTATCAAAATTTTTCTATTTTTTTTTAATTCGTAGCTGGTGAGCCGGGGTTTGTCAAACCCCGTTAAGATTTCAAAGGTTTGCTGCGCTGTTAGGAGGAGTGGGGTATCGGCCACCGCTCAAGTAGCTTTCGGTCAGTTGATCGTCAGTACCTCGGCGAGACAGAGCTGGTGAAATAAATTCGGGTTTTCGTATTATTTTGGTGCAAGTTCAATTTGGGGTGTGACAAACCCCAACTCACGAAATACGTAACTTTTTATTTTCCGCTTTAAATTATGGCATCTACTTCTTCTATTAGTAAAATGAAAACAGATGATCCACGTTTTGAGGAGTGGGCTACAAATGTTTACGACGAGTTGGAAAGTGATTATAGTGGCGACGTTGTTGACCCAAACTTTCATAGTGACCATGAGAGCGAGTCCGAGCAAGAGCTATCTAAATCCGACCTAGAAGAGTTGTCTTCAGATGATGAAGATACACCGTCTAATACTAAAAGACGAAAAATAAGTGCTAAAACAGTTTACGGAAAAAATACATTTAAGTGGTCTGTAAAACCTTCAAACCCAAACATTCGCACAAGACAACACAACATAATTACACATCTTCCAGGCATCATTGGTCCTGCAAAACAACTGGGAAAATATTGTACTCAGCTTTCTTCTTGGGAACTTTTATTTACTGCAGAAATATTGAACGAAGTCATTCTACGAACAAACGAAAAATTATCACTGGTGCGACAGAAGCTTTCTAATCCTGATCGACACGACTACAGAGATATCGACATTGTTGAATTTAGAGCATTTCTCGGGATCTTGATATATTCTTCAGTTTTCAAGTCAAATCATGAAGATCTTGAAGCACTATTTGCGACAGATGGCACTGGACGTGACATCTTTCGTTGTACTATTTCTTTGAAGCGAGTACTGGTTATTATCTCTTGTCTTCGCTTTGACAATGCTTTAGACAGGGACGAAAGAAAAAAAACCGATGCCACCGCTGCAATATCTTGGGTGTTTAATACGTTTGTAAAAAATTGCCAAAAAAGTTACTCAATTGGTGAATATGCATGAATAGATGAAATGCTGGTGGGATTTCGAGGGCGTTGCAAATTTAGAATGTACATACCAAACAAGCTCCGTAAATACGGAATAAAAATCATGGTATTGAACGATGCAAAGACTCACTACTTTTTGAACGCCTATATTTATTCTGGCAAGGACAGCGATGGAAATACCCTTTCTGATGATGAAAAAAAATTAGTAAAGCCTACTCAAGCTGTTATACGCTTAGTTGCCCCCATTAGAGGAACAAATCGAAATGTGACGGCTGATAACTGGTTTTCATCTATACCGCTTACACTGAAGCTAAAGGAAATGAAACTAACCTATGTTGGTACGTTAAAAAAAAATATAGCAGAAATACCACCGGAATTTCTACCTGGTAAAAAAATAGAAGAGGAGTCAGCACTTTATGGTTTCACTAATGACCTCACTTTAGTATCTTTTGTACCAAAGCAGAATAAAGCTGTTCTTGCAATTTCCTCCATGCACCACGACAATCGTACTGATCCAGAAAGTGGGAAACCGGAAGTATTCGTGTTTTATAATGGAACCAAAGGTGGTGTGGATGCTTTAGACGAAAAGTGCACTATATACTCTACAAGTCGTCGAAGTAACCGTTGGCCTCTGGCAATTTTCTATACTATACTCAATATTAGTCTCGTCAATGGTTATATCATATTTTCTAGTTTTTCTGGAAATCCCACGCAAAGAAGGATTGACTACATTAAATCTCTAGCTAGAGAACTTGTAGAGCCCCAACTAAACCTAAGGTTGCTCAACCATCACTTTCCTCGTGAGTTGCGGCTAAATATAGCACGTATCATAAAAAAACGTATTGGTACCAGAAACCAACAACCTCTGGAGAAACAAGTTAGGTTTGATAAATGTCCAAGAGGCAAAGATAGGAAGACCAGATTCACTTGCGCTGATTGCAATATTCCTATTTGCGGTACCTGCAGTGTGAGTCGTTGTGTGGATTGTGCCCAATAAGGTCTGGATAAAAACTAGCTTTTTTTTATTAAACTTAGTACAATATTGTTTGGCGTAGTTTCTTAGAGACTTCTTTACTTATATTCTTTAGTTTTTGGAAAAATAAATTTCATATGTGTTTATTTACTAGCTTCAATTAAAAATGTTTTTTTCTATTGTAGAACTTTATAATGTTGCAAAAAATAAATAAATTATTCAATAATTTTCGTTTATTGTTTATTTCATAATAATCTATACGTCATTAAAGTCCCAAAAAATAATTAAAAATTATTTTCATAAATTATGTCTTTCCCAAAAACGCTCTTTTTTAATGGGGTTTGTCAAACCCCACCTCACCAGTTACGTCTCAATAAAATGACCTCACCAGCTACGGGTTAATTAATTATAGCCTGGGTCATAATTTATTGGGCAACTCAATCGCAATACATTTGTTTACATACCATATTTGTAGCAGACTACAGTAATAGTATTTTTTTGACATTAAAATATATTAATTAGAGAAAAGGTGTAGTAATATAGAAGAATTGATGCTGCGAGATATAATTTTTTTTAAGATTTCTCTAAATTAATTGAATGTCTAATTTTGTATAACCTAAATAATTTACCTTATTTGTTTGATGGCTATGGTAACAACCATTGCCCATTAAAATTACACCATTCTTAGGCCCCACCAAACAAAAAACTGGTTGGGTTTAAAATAGATTGTGGTTAATTTCTAAATGCATAAGATTTTTCTTTAAACTTCAATGACGACATAACTGCATTTTTTTAAAGACTGACTTAAAATACTCTTGGCTATTGGCCATAAGGCAATGTTTTTTTAAACCAATCAACAAAAAAATACAGTTTTATCGTCATTAAAGTTTAAAGATAAATCCTATGTTTTTAAAAAATAACCACAAACTATTTCTGTAACCTGTCCTTTGTTTGGTAGGACATTTGATTAGCATTTACTTGATACATCTACTTAACCATTTCCTCGGGTGTCATGCGATCATGATGATCATAAATTAAAATTTATTTCCTTAAGCTTAAAAAATTGTGTATTATTTTTGGCAAAAGTTTCAATTACAAACTCTCCACTATCTTATATTAAAAAAACAATTAAAATATATACAGACTGCATAGCTTGGTGATGCAATTTTTATTCATGCAGGCATTCTGAACTATCAACAATTTAATTGTTTTATTATTTTTATGGTTGTGGTTTCTAAAACATTATGTGATTATTTTTTTGTGTCAGTATTTTTAGAATTCCACTCCATTAGTCCAAATATGTTTCCAGAACCTCAAGTTCATGACCATCTTTGCTAATCTTTTTTATTTAATAATTTACTTGAAATAGTTAAAAAAAAATAAATAAATGGAAATTGAATTTTTTGTCAAATCAGTTAACTAAATATAAGGCACTTATTTTAACATTTACATCGCTGCCCTTACAGCAACGCTAGCAACTTATTGCCTCAAAGAAAGGAGTGGGCATCTCTTTTTACTTTTTTTAGAAATTTTCGTTGTAGACTTATTTTACTAAACAATTACATATCCCGCATGTTGTGTTGAATATTTTACATATTAAGTGACTTTCATCACAGAGATGAAGAGTGTGTGGTCAAAAGCTTTTAATATGTCTAGAAGAACTTGTAATGCTATTTTGTTGTAAAGCAACACGGTATTCAGAGGCTCAATATGGGGTATTGGACGACTATTACAAAAGGACCACTTTCTTAAAGTAATTTTAGCTAAATTACTTTTATTAACAATGAAGTATTCAATATCTTTTTTTTTGTAATCCACAATCCATTACTTTTACCACTTTTATTTGCAATTTAAAATTTTATTTATTTTAATTATTTGCTTACCTTTTACCCAAGCAAAGGGTCTTTGCCAATAAAGGGTTTTACATAAAAAGTAAAATGTATGCAAATAGAGCGCAGCCCTATCTAAAATTAAAATTAGCTTTACATAAAAAAGAGACTAAGAGCAAAAAGCAATTAGCCACAATGGAATTTGGAATTGGTCGTAATAATACAAACCGGTAAATGGTTTTAAATGTAGGTTTTCCATTTTTTAGTTTTTTTTTTTTTTTGCTAAATTAAATAGTTGCGTTTAATTCCTACTATAACGTAGACTTCAGTATTTTTTTAAAGGAAAAACAATAAAGTTAGGACAGAAATCTATAAAAACGAATAAAATCTAGCAAAATTAGTAAGGATGCAAATAAAAATTGGCATTTCTTAAATATATTTATACAGGGTCATCAAAAAAGTTTGATTAAAATGGACCTTTTTTTGTTATGAAACACTAAGGATTACACATAGCAGAAAATTCTTAAACAAAACTGTTTGAAATTTAGTTTTAGGTCTATTTACCGAATTCTAAAGAAAAATATAAACCCACAAATTGGGATTTTTGTCATATTACTGTATTAGTTCATGATACTTTTTAATTTTTCTATTAAGAATTATTTTATTTGCACCAAATAGGTATATAATTTTAAATAAAAACAAATTAATTTATTTATTATTATCGATGAAACAAAAAAAAATTGTGGATGTGATAACTTACATGTTTTTATTACCTGTAACTAGAAGTTAATACTTAATATAAGCACTTTTTTATAATTTAAATTTGTATATGAACTTTAAAAGTAATATTTTTTTTTCTTCCTTTGATGGCCTTACCATTTTGGTGTATTGTACCTTTTATTCAAGCTGTTTTGGCCACTCAGAGTATAATTGCTACATTTTTTTTAATAGAAATTTATGTGAGCATGACATTAAACACCATAAAATAAGGTTATGGTTTAGAAACAAAAAAATCACGCTTTTATAGAAAACCGGGCAAAAAGTAAAAAATAATTTTTAATAATTCAATTATAGTAAAAAGCGTGGGGTGCAATATACAACATTTAATATTAAGCATCCCACGCTTTTTACTATATTTGAATTATTAATTTTTCTTTACTACCTTTTAATCCGGTTTGCCATAAAAGCGTGTATTTTTAGGTTTTCTAAACTATAGTTCGTCTGTCGAGTCTGAAGCTACGGGGTATACGCCTTCAGGAATGCGAAACCATAGGCGTGCTATAAATATTTTAAATCATAAAAAATCAGATTTTTTTAGTAGTAATAAGCAATTAAAACATCATTATGGGAGAAAGCAGCCACAAAATATATATTTCTGAAAAAACTTCCAAATTCACAACAGTCTGTCCGGTAGCGTAGTGGTCAGAGCCATGGCTCGCCGCGCCGGCGATCCGGGTTCGAATCCCAGCCCCGCCGGGCAGACATATTTAGGTAGTAGTTATTTAAAATAACGTCCGTGGTGGCACTACCACGTTGTCTAAAAGGTGCTGTGAAGTGCAACATTTGCATGTTTCAGTGCTTGGACAACGTTGACGGAACAACTGGGGAAGAAATGGGTTAAACACCGGAAAACCCGACACTCACGGTACTTTGGTACTTAGGTTTATATATGTATATATAATCCGTAGGATATAATATACATATATAATAATCCTTCGTGAGTTGTCATAAAGATAAAAAAAAACAACAATGCATAACAAAAAACATTAACAACAAAAAAATAAGAGTCATCAAGTTTTTTACACGTCATCGACGTCACTATGACACTTAGTGTCATAGGAGTCGGCTTGTGACACAATTTTAACGTCACCAGAAGGCCGTTCGTTCTATTCCAGTGCTTGCCTGGTATTGTGAAGCAGACTTTCTGTGACGTCACAACCCAGCAGAAAATTTTAGCATCGATATGATTGCCCTGTTTAAAAATATTTATATAGTTTTTGCATATACCTATATCTCAAATGTAAAATAATAGGTTTTTCAACCAACATTTGTTTTTATTTTGGCATTTGCGAAAATAAAACCCATTGGCTTATAAAAGTTTCCAAAATCCGTCTTCTTTGTATAAGAAATCCATGTCTTGACGTATTTGCCTTAAGAGTTTCTTTAACGTAAGAACCTTTAAAAACGTAATTAATTTATTGTTAAGTAATCATTTTAAATAAAATTGAAATAGTTTTCTTTATTTTATTTAATCAGTATATTATTAGAACAAAAATGGTTAATTTTAATAAGTACATAATTATAGTGTAGTTAATTTACAAACTAGCTTTGTAGAGATTTCACTCAACGAAATCTTGTGACCAGTTTTGATCTATATCAAATCTTATCAGACAAGCTGGTCGAAGGTGAATATCTATAAAAATCCTAGTATTAGTAAACAAGTCAGTGACACCGTAGTTTGAGAGGAGTATGCTTTGCCCTTGGGTCAGCAGATGGCGT
This sequence comes from Listronotus oregonensis, assembly GCA_019359885.1. Classification (NCBI taxonomy): domain Eukaryota; kingdom Metazoa; phylum Arthropoda; class Insecta; order Coleoptera; family Curculionidae; genus Listronotus; species Listronotus oregonensis. The sequence continues at coordinate 126,662 of JAHBCN010000746.1, forward strand.
AGATCTCTGGTACCCGTTCATATGTTTTAAGTACATAAATATATTTAAATACCTGTTTTAACCCTATATAAAACTTGCTTATTGTACGTAGGGTTGCCATCTCTAAAATTTGGCAACCAGGACAAGACGCGTGAAAACCCCGGATTTTAGAGCCCAGAAATTGGATATGGAAACATAGTCAGTGTAACAAAAAAAGTTGAAAATGTCATAAATCACTTTTTTATTTATTCTCAGACCTTAAAATTAAATTTATCATCATTTTAAATATACCTAACAAAACAGAATCTTATTAGGGTTTGTTACAAATTGTTTAAAAAATCAGTTAGAATGTTTTTTATTTTTAAAATAAAACACAAATTACTCATGTACTCTGTTATGAAAACAAAACCTTATTAAAATATTGACGGCCGAATGATGATCGCGTTGTTAAATTTAGAAATGTACTTAGCAGTTTAGAATGTTTAACAAAACGTCATTGTCAGTGTTATTCAATGATTTTAGTAGGCAACCTGTCAAAATCTGACATTTTGTTAAACATTCTAAACCGTTGTATATAATTTATTTTCTTATTTTTAAGTCTCAAAACATCAAAAGCCTCGATTATGGCAAATGCGCAAGGATTTTCAGTTTGATAAAAAAATAAATACTTTTTTATCCTGTTGATCCTGGTCAGGATAGTTATAAAATTATTGTATTGTTATCGTCCCTTGACCCCTGTGCAGATTTTTAAGTTAATCAGACTTTTTGTAATTGGTGAAAATTGGTGTTAAAATTGAAACTTTTTATCTTGCCTAATTTACCAACGTATTAAAAGTGCCCGGAATCAAGTTTTTGATATTTTTATGCAGAAAGACATCGCGTTTACAGTTATTTTTTTTTTTTGTTTTATTGGTGAAAATTTTTATTTATTTTTTTTTTTAATTTAAAATCATAAAAGGGTCTTTATTATTTAATTTGACCAATATTACTATAGGGGAAAATATAAGAGAGGTGAATATTAATATTTTATATGTTTTTTCTTACTATTCAAATGCGATAACCCAAGGGTAATAAACTTAACAAGGAGTGCTCGATCCCATTTAAGCCCACATACACCAATTTAAATGACAATTCGGTATTTGTGACGTAATCCGTTTGCCTGTTTGTTTTGTTTACAAGTAGTATAAAGTCTTAATTTTTTAAAATATTATACATTACACTTCTAAAAGTAAGTACATATCCAAAATAATTTTTAAAAGTTGAATATTTAACAAAAATTAATAAAATAAATCGTCCTTCTAGGAAAAATGGGCAAACTGGTGACGTCCAAACATAACCTATATCTGCGGACAAAAAGTAAAAATCGAGCACTCCTTGTTAAGTTTACCACCCTTGGTGATAACCTAATGAATGATTTTGGGTTCAAACTTCAGGGGTTAAAAGAAAGCCGTCAAAGAGAGAAGGAAAAAAATGAAATTGTTTTTTGCCAATAAAGGGTAATTATAAAAATATTTAGAGTTTTAAAATACCCCTTTTTTGCTTAGGCTGATTTATTTGAAATTAAAAAATAATTATTATTTTTTCATAGTTTATATCGTATATAAAAAAAATAAAGTACAAAATGCAAATTTCTTACATTTGTGGCTTTTTTCTGCAATATGTTGCTTTAGAATATAATTTATATAAGGAGAGATATTCGAGAAACCCGACCCTTTCAGATTTCGTTTATTATATTAGTAACACCCTATGTAAAGTCTACAAACTTGATACTAAGTAAACACATTTATTGAATCATTGATTTACCGCCACAAGACATACATAACCAAAATACACATTGTTTAGTCGTGTATAAACATTATATGATCAATTACCCTAGTTGGTAAAACATATTTGTTTATTACTGAAAAAACATTATCGAAATATTTATAAAAACAAATATGAAAATTAAATAGGAAAGAAATTCTATTTATTACCATGTAAATGATTAATTATATATAAGGGTAAAGCTTCAAATAAAGGCCTTTTTATTTTTAGTTCTAATACTAAAAAAATGGGGAACTGTTGTTTAATTTTAATTTATCAATACATTTAGTCCAGTAACTGAAGACCTGAAAGTACCCAAAGCTGTAAATAAATCTGTACAGTTTTTATTTTTGGGGCAATTCTTAGTTCTTCGAGGATGCTTTCGACCGAGAAAAAGTTTATCGCGATTCCGACGTAGGAACCCGCTGAAAATGGCCTTCAAAGTCCCAGAAATGAATTTTCTGCGAATATCTGCCAAAATATGCCAACCAGAGAAGTTTTGTTTAAACAAAAAATGAAGATTACCTCGAAATCTACAAAAATAGATTTTACCTTTTTTTGCGCAACACCAATATTTTTCGCAAAAACAGCCGTCGAAAAATCCATAACATTCCACACTGGATAGATGTGGTAGAACTCCGAAAACGGCTAAAAAATGCAGATGGGCAAAACAATTTCTTATCAAAACGCAAGAAAGATGGTAAAGGAAATTTTCTGGGTTCATTAAACACTTGCTAAGGCCTCATTATGAAATAGAATTGTTAATAACAAACCATTTTTCCAAAAAATATTAATAAATCAGTAAAATACTCTTAAATATTGTAAAAAAAATTACAGCTTATTTTAATATTCTAGAAAAATCAAAGTGGACACAAACTCATATGCAATGATAGCTACGGGTTTTTCCATTCCGATGAACTTTGAATTATCAAAAATGTACATTATTTCCCAAGTAATGAAACAATTCGTCCGCCCGCTTACAAGTGGATCCATGAAGATAGCGGCATTCTAGCGGTGGAGCGGCATCTGAAATGAATGGACTTTTGGATCCCGTTATCTCGAAAACTGTCAATTTAAAAAAATATATATAGGAACCATTTTTAGTAGACTAGAAGGCATTCTTTATTTTTTTTCCAAACAAAAATTCTCCAATTTGCATATTTTGGCAGATATTAGCGAAAAATCCATTTCTTGGGCCTTGAGAGGCCATTTTCAGCCCTTTCTTACCTGTTAATGTTGATTAACTTTTTTGCTCGAAAGCATCCCCGAAGACCTAAGAATCGTGCCAGAAGGGAAAACTGTATAGATTTTTTTACAGCTTTGTCCCTTTATTTACTGGACTAATTTCAAAACGTCATTTCTTTTTAATTTAGTAAATATGGCTAAAATGAATTAAAAAAAAAGTCATAGCAGTCACATTACAAGTATAAAAAGGATTTTTAATGCTATTCGACATGCACAATTAATTACAAAATTAATTTAAAAAAATTAATTGCTTATTAACAAAAGAAATATGTTAACTTTCTTTAACTACCCTTTATAGTAATTTACAATTTATATTGGGTTTAGCTAAAACTAAAGAATTTAATGTTATATCCGATATTTCGGGGTCGCTCTTTTCCTAAGTTACCTGCTCAATTGCCTTTGGTGTGGTTAACATTGCTAATGACTAGTTTGTATTTGGAGAACAGGCAGGCCTAATCTGCGTTATATTAACTTGCCCTTTTGACTTTATAATGTACTTAATTTGCAGAACTAAATATGCGGTAATGGGTCATTATACTAGATAATGTTACGGTGTTTTGTACTAATTCTTTTCCAATCAACAAAGATAAAATTATTTTCACCTCCAAGAAAAAACGAGTTAGGGTTTTTTTTTTCCATTCAAGCCATTTGTTTTCAATTTTGTCTTTGCTTTTTTAACTGTTATTTCTGTTCCTCATTGATTAAATTTTACTATAAATTATATAATTTAATTTAATTTATAATTTTAATTTTATAAAAATTTTTTAAATTATATAAATAATTTTTTATTTTTAAAATTAAGGGGTAGAAACACTGTCATTAAAAAAAAAAAATTCAAAATATTATATCTTGGGAAATGGCCAGAGGTTAAAAAAACCCTTTTTTTTTCGTCAAGCTTTTGTGTATATTTAAATTTTTCCTAGGGTTTTTTTAAAAAACAAAGGAATTTATAACTAAAATAAATTTATTTTAAATTTTAAAATTTTAAAATTTAAAAATAAAATAAAAAAAAATTAAAAAAAAAGAAAACCATTTATTAAAAAAAAGAAGAAAAAAATTTTTTTTTTAAAAAAATAAAATATTTTCTCATTTTAACTTTTTTTCTTTTAAAACCCCCCGAACCTTCTTTGTTTAAAATAAGGTTACCTGTTTTGGGGGAAAAAGGTAAAAGGGAAACTGGGGGGTTGTTTAGAACAAAAAGGTAATGTTGGTTTGGGGAAAAAATGAATAACTTTAAATTATTTACCAAAAAAAAGAATAATTAAAAAAAAACAAAATGGAGTACGTCTGTTTTAACATCGATTTTAGGACCTTAATTAAGGACCTTAAAAATTTTTAATGGGTTAATTAAATAAAAAATAATTCAAAAATTGGGAAAAAATTAAAAAAACCAAAATTGCTTTAAAAAATTTTAAAAAAATATAAAAAAATTCAATTCAAAACATAAATAAAAAACGGTTTTTGAATTTTTATAAAAAAAAAAAAAACAAAAAAACCTTTATTGGACGGTAATCAACCTAATTAATTTTTTCTTGTAATTTGAATTTTTTATATTGTTTGGGTTTTCGAATACTTTTTTTCATGGTATTGTTTTTAAATAAAATAACTTTTAAAATTTCTTTTTTTAAAAAGCTCTATCCAAGACCAGCTTTTCCCCCATTTTTATCATTACCGGTTTTTTTAAAAGGTTTTAAAAAAAGAAAAGAGGGAATTTTAAACAATCCTTTTTGGCCTAGGCCATTTTCCCCAAAAGTACTCCCCAATATTTTAATTTTATATATATATATATATATATATATATATATATATATATATATATATATATATATATATATATATATATATATTTAGGTTAAGGCCCCTTTAAAATTGGGGAAACCCCAAAAAAAAAATTTTTTTTTGGGCATACGGTCATAACAGGTGATAAGTTACTTTTAAAAAAATTTTTGGGCAAGTCAGCGTTCCCAGATCAAACAAAAATATTTGTAATTTTAAAGAAAAACCCCTTTTTTTTATTCAATTTTTTTAAAAACCCGATAATAAACATTTCAATCCCCCCTTTTTAGTTTTTGGGGAAAAAATTTTATTTTTTTTGAAACATCACCATTTAAAAGGTTTATTATTTTCAAAAACTGGATCTAAATTTTTTGGGTTAAACAATGCTTTTTTTCAAAGATCAATTTTCTAATTAAAATATATTTTAAGGGTTTTTTAAAATTCATTTTTCCCCCTAAAAATAATGATTAAAACTAATTTTTTAAAATCACAACTGTATTTTTCCCCTTTTCAAAAACCAATAATTCCAAAAAATGTCCCTACATTTTTAAACCATTGGGGCCAAAATTTTTTAAAAAAAAAAAATTTTTAAAAAAAAAATTTAAAATTTTTTTTTTTTAAAAAAAAATTTGGGGTTTTTGGGAAATTTTAAAAGGAAAAAAATTTTTTTAAAAAATTTTTAAAAAAAATTTTTTAAAAAAAAATTTTTTTTTTTTTTTTTTTAAAAAAAAATTTTTTTTTAAAAAAAGGGGGAAAAATTTTTTTAAAAAAAAAAGGGGGGGGGAAAAATTTTTTTTAAAAAAAAAAAAATTTTTTTAAAATTTTTTTTTAAATTTTTTTTTTTAAAACCCAAATTTTTTTCAAAAAAATTGTTTTTGCAAAATTTTTTTTTCCTTTTTTTTTAAAAAAAAATTTTTAAATTTTTTAAAAAATTTTTTTTAAAAAAAAAAAAAATTTTAAAAATTTTTTTCCCAAAAAATTTTTTTAAAAAAAAAATTTTTTTTTTTGGAAAATTTTTAAAAAAAAAAATTTTTTTTAAAAAATTTTTTTAAAATTAAAAAAGGGTTTTTTAAATTTTTAAACCCCCCTTAAAAAAATTTTTTTTAAAAAAATTTTGTTTTTTTTTTAAAAATTTTTTTTTTTTTTTTTTTTTAAAAAAAAAAAATTTTAATTTTTTTTAAAAAAATTTTTTTTTATTAAATTTTTTTTTATTAAAATTTTAAAAATTTTTTTTTTTTAAAAATTTTTTTAAAAAAAAAAATTTTTTTTTTTTTTTTAAAAAAAAAATTTTTTTAAAAAAAAAAAAAATTTTTTAAAAAATTTTAAAAAAAATATTTTTTAAAAAAATTTTTAAAATTTTTAAATTTAAAAAAAAAAAAAATTTTTTTTTTATTTTTTAAAAAAAACCCTTTTAATTTTTTTAAAAAATTTTTTCCCCCGGGGAAGGGGGAAACCCCCCCCTTTCCCCAAAAAAGGGAAAACCCCCAAAAAAAAAAAAAAAAAAAATTTAAAAAATTTTTTTTTTTTTTTTTTTCCTTTTTTTTTTGGGGGTTTTTTTTTTTTTTAATTTTTAAAAATTTTTTTTTTTGGGGTTTTTTTTTTTTTTTTCCAACTTTTAAAAAAATTTTTTTCCCGGGGGGCCCCCCCGGGTTACCAAAATTTTTTTTAAAAAAAAAAAAGGGGGAATAAAAAAACCCCAAAAAAAATTTTTTTTAAAAAAAAAAAAAAATTTTAAATTTTTTTTAAAAAAAAAATTTTTTTTAATTTTAAAAAAAATTTTTTTTTTTAAAAAAATTTTTTTTTTAAAAAAAAAAAAAAAAAAAATTTTTTTAAAAAATTAAAAAAAATTTTAAATTTTAAAAATTTAAAATTTTATTTTTAAAAAATAATTTTTTAAACCTTTTTTTTTTTTTAAAAAATTTAAAATAATTTTTAAAATTTTTTTTTTTTTTAAAAAACCCCCAAATTTTTTAAAAAAAATTTTTTTTTTTTAAAAAAAAAAAAATAAAAAAAAAATTTTTTTTTTTTTTTTTTTTTTTTAAAAAAATTTTTTAAAAAAAAAAAAAAAAAATTTTTAAAAAAATTTTTTTTAAAAAAAAATTTTTTAAAAAAAAATTTAAAAAAAAATTTTTTTAAAACAAAAAATTTTTAAAAAAAAAATTTTTTTAAAACCCCAAAAAAAAAAAATTTTTTAAAAAATTTTTTTTTTTTTTAAATTTTTTAAAAAAAAAAAAAAAAAAAAAAAAAATTTTTTTTTGGGGGGGAAATTGGGGTTTTTTTTGGGGTTAAAAAATTTTTTTAAAAAAAAAAAAAAAATTTTTCCTTTTTAATAAAATTTTTTAAAAAAAATTTTTTAAAAAAAAAAAAAAAAATTTTTAAAATTTAAATTTTTTTTATTTTTAAAAAAAAATTTAAAAAAAGGTTTTTTTTGGGGGGGAAAAATTTTTTTTTTTAAAAAAAAAAAAAAATTTTTTAAAAAAAAAAATTTTTTTTTTGGAAAAAAAATTTTTTTTTTTTTTTAAAAATTCCAAAAAATTTAAAAAAAAGGGGAAAAAAAGGGTTTTTAAAAAAAAACATTTTAAAAAAATTTTTTTTTTTAAAATTTAAAAAAAAAAGGGGGGTTTTTTTTAAAAAAATTTTTTTTTCCCCCCAAAAAAAAAAAAAAAAATTTTTTTTTAAAAAAAATTTTTTTGGGTTTTTTTAAAAAAAATTTTTAAAAAAAATAAAAGGGGGTTTAAACCCAAATGTTTTAAAAAAAGGGGGAAAAAAAAAAAGTTTTTTTTAAAAAAAACATTTTTAAAAGGGCCCCTTTTTTGGGGTTTTTTTAAAAAAGGGGGCCCCTTTTTTTAAATTTTTTTGTTTTTTAAAAAAACCCGGGGGGGCCCCAAATTTTTTTTTTTTTTTTTAAAATTGGGAAAGCCCAAAAAAAAAGAGGAAAAAAAATTTTTTTTTTTTTTAAAAAAAAAAAAAAGGAAAAAAATTTTTTTTTCTTAAAAAAAATTTTTAAAAAAAAATTTTAAAAACCCGGGGGGAAAGGGTTTTTAAAAAACCCTTTTTTAAATTTTTTTTTTTGGGGGGGTTCCCCCCCCCCTTTTTTTTTTTTTTGGGAAATTTTTAAAAAAAAATTTTTAAAAAAAATTTAAAAAATTTTTTAATTTTTTACCGGGAAAAAAAAATTTTAAAAAAAGGGGTTTTTTTTTTTTTTTCCCTTTTAAAAATTTTTTTTTTAAAAATTTTTCCCCCCTTTTTAAAATTTTTTTTTTAAATTTTTTAAATTTTTTTTTAAAAAGGGGGGAAAAAATTTAAAATTAAAAAAAATTTTAAAAAAATTTTTTTAAAAAAATTTTTAAATTTAACCCAAAAAAAAAAATTTTTCCAAAATTTTTAAACCAAAAAATTTTTTTAAGGGGGGGCCCCTTTTTTTTAAAAAAATTTTTTTTTTTTAAAAAAGGGGGTTTTTTTTTTTTTTAAAAAAAATTTTTTTCAAAAACCACCCTTTTTTTTTTAAACTTTAAAAAGGTTTTTAAAAAACCCCTTTCCGGTTTAAAAATTTTTTTTTTTTAAAAATTTTTTTTTTTTCCCTTTTTTTTAAAAAAAAAAAGGAAAAAAAAATTTTTTTTAAAAAATTTTTAAAAAAAAATTTTTTTTCCCCCCAAAAAAAAAAAAATTAAAAAAAAATTTCCCCCAAAAAAAAAAAACCCCCTTTAACCCCCAAAATTTTTTTTTTTTTTTTTAAAAAATTTTTCCCAAAATTTTTGGGGTTTTTTTAAAAACCAATTTTTTAAAAATTTTTTTTTTTTTAAAATTTTTTTAAAGGGAAAAAAAAAAAAATTTTAAAAAAAATTTTTTTAAAAAAAAACCCCCCAAAAATTTTTAAAAAAAAGGGGGTTTTTTAAAAATTTAAAAAAAATTTTTAAATTTTTTTAAAATTTAAAATTTTTAAAAAAAAAGAAATTTAAAAAAAATTTTTTTTTTTAAAAAAAAAAAAACTTTGGAAAAAAAAAATGGAAAAAAAATTTAACCCAAAAAAATTTTTTTGGTTTTTTTTTTCCCCCCTTTAAAAAAAAAAAAAAAAAAAAAAATTTTTTTTTAAAAAAATTTAAAAAAAAAACCCCCCCAAAAAATATTTTTATTGCCTTTTTTAAGTCCGTGTAGGTGTTAGCGCTCTTTTATAAATTTACATTTATTTTTACACTGTAACAAGTATTTACAACTTCCAAGTTTTCTTGCATGTTTATAGGCTGTAATAAATCAAGAAAAAACGAATAAAAATTAGTTTTCATTGGTTCCATAACATTGTAGTTGCATGTTAGTAAATGATGTTTTAATTCGCTTAAAGAAGTAAGTTTAAAATATTTAGTGGAGTTGCCAACAAATAAAAACTTTACCTTTTTAACTGCAGTGAACCGGTAGATGCCCTAATTTAATCTAATTTTAAAGTAATACATTAAGAAATGTTTTTTTGCTTTATATTATTACACTATAAAGAAAGCCTCTTTCACCTTTTCAGAAATATATGATGGTTGTTATTTTTGGAAAAATGGTCTTTTTTTCGATATCTTAAAATTTATTTGTTTAAAACTTATAGGCATTTTCCTGATTTTAATTTACGTAAACAAAATTCTTTAAACATGGTAATACTTTTTTACCATTGTCACTACTAGCTTTGGGAAAAATTTGTTTATCAGGATAAAAAAGAAAATCATGCAGATTTGTTAGTTGGTTGGCTTAAGAGAGGCTGGTTTCCTGCCCATATTTGCACTGTCGCCTATTGGCCTATTGTGCCCCTTTATTGTTATAGAAGTTCGATTTCCTTAGTTAGGTCTGGTCTGGATGAATGTTGTTTATGGGAACATATGTCTATAATGCAAAATATTTACCATTTCACTAATATATTAATTATTACTTCTTGATATCTGAGTGATCCAGCGAATAAAGACATATTTTTAGGTAAAGAAAACAAAAAAAAAAAAAATTTCACAGGCACTGGACATCAGAATTTGGTTTAAAAATTTTCAAATAAGTAGTCTATGAGTGACTTTAATAGGGTGTTGTTACTTTAGCTTATACCATACCTTTATAAAAATATAAAGTTAAATATCACAGAATACTTATTCTGTATATACCACTGATATATTAATTTATATAAAAAACATCAGTATAGCGATCCCTGACAGTAAAAACGTTTTTTTTTTGTGTATGGCCCAACAATATTTCATAAATTTAATTTTTTTTTTTGTAATTTCAATAATGGTATCAAGTCGTTAAACAAATTGTTTAAATTCAACAACGAATAAAACAATTAATCCTTCATATTCTTCAAATGTAGATAAGCTTGCAAAAAATCATATTAATATAATCCCATACAAAATCCGTCTATAGAAATTTCTACAGTCCATTTAACTTTCTCAGCTTGAATGCCCTATTCATTTGAGGCCCACTCTAAAATAATTTTTAAAATGATCAAAACCTAATAATTTATTAACATGCTCATGTTTTCATATTACATTACAATATCGGTAAATAATATATAATCTATTTCATTTTAGAGACTTCCTCTTTTTTAAGTGCGGTCTCCTTAACGGAGATTGGCGACCATCAACTGGAATTCCTCTCTGTCCTGTGCTAAACGGATAATCGTACTGGCCTCCCCTATATTGAACCACTGACGCAGATTTCGCAGTCAAGAGAATCTTTTACGCCCAATGCCTCGTCGTCCTTCGATTTTTTCCTTAACAATTAGCTGTAGAAAACGGTACTTGCTTGTTCTAAGAATATGACCAAAATAAGCTGTTTTCCTTCGTTTTATTGTAGTTAGAAGTTCTCGCTCTTTATCCGTTCTCTCGAGTACCCATTATTTGTCACTTGCTCGGTTCATGATATCCTTAATATCCGTCGGTATAACACATCTCAAAACAAACCAAACTTAACATCGTCCGTGCCTTCAGCGTCCACCTCTCAACTCCGTATAACAGTGTAGACAGTACATAGCATTTGGTGGCTCGCTATCGAGTAATCAGACTCAGATCCCGGTCGTTAAGTAATGTTTTCATTTTAAAAATGTACTTTTGGTTATTTCTATTCTACTATTAATTTCTTCATCAGGATCCTATTTGTCATATAACCAGCATCTCAGGTATTTAAATCTTCTTATTCTTTCTATGTCCTGATCTTCTCTCCGTATCCTGACATTATTAATATTTACTTTAGTGATGACCATAAATTTTGTCTTCTTTATGTTTATTTTGAGACAGTAATTAAGACCAACAATATTCACTCTGTCTACCACGTACTGTAGTTCTTTCGCAGCGTTAGTTAAAAGCACCGTATCGCAGCATACTGGATGTTACTATTGGGTTTACCATTCACCCTTATTCCCACCTCCAAATTTTCCAAGGCCTCTTGGAATATACATTCAGAATATAAATTAAATAAAAGTGGCGACATTAAGAGACTAAAACAACTTAATTTGTTAAAAAAAAATCTTAAAAATCAAAAAAGGCCAAAGCAAACAACAAGCATCTTTTTCCAGTTTACCAACAACGTCTAATTTTTGTCATTTAGTTTTTTTTTAGAGAGATCCGAATCAAGAACATTAATTTGAGATACGCTGTATATTTCTTTTTAAACATATGCCTGCAATTTTATATAAAATTTATTCAAACTAAGTTAAAGCTTTCAACGCTTTAAAAGAGCTATTTTATGCAAATATCTGTAATTCCAGATCGGAATGAATAAATTCTGGCTAAGTGAATATTCACGCGAATTTGACATAAATATCGAAACCGTATTGTGGTAGGTGATTATTATCTCGCAGCAATAATGTGAAATGGAATAAAGAAATATTGATAAATTGATTTAGTTTGATTGACTTATGGATATTTAATAACTGAAATTTGTATCAAATTATATGTTCTTAACAAAAATGTTTCGCGGTTTACAATGCGCGCGCTTATATTAAATATTTTCTTTGTTAATAAGTGTAAAGGATTTGGGCAAGGATTTTCTATTTTGTATAATTTATTAAGATTATTACAAAAAGTCTTTAATTTACAAGAAAACTGTTGATTTCTTACTAGATAATCTGAGATAACTGAGATAATTTGCAGTTTTTGATGTCACTAGTTCTAAACATCAATTTAGGTCTTTATATAATTTTTGAATGGCCGCAATAAAATTTTCCAAACTATTGTGAACATATTCTTAAGGTTACAGTTTTCCTACATATAATGTGATTATCTGGGGTTGCAATAGGCTATGTAAAAGGGTTTTAATAGCTCAGAAGAGAATATTAAGACTAATTTTTGATATGGGATATGTGGACTCGTGCAGATCGACTTTTGTTAACAAGCAACTTCTGACTTTCCCATATATATATATATATATATATATATATATATATATATATATATATATATATATATATATATATATATATATATATATATATATATATATATATATATATATATATATATATATATATATATATATATATATTTTATATATATATATATATTTGTATATATATATATATAAAGGGGTCGGTTTGTTAAGGCATTTAAATTTGGTAAGAATGGTATATTCTGTGATAGTTTTTAATAGTAGTAGCTTAACTTTTATTAAAGTAAAAATTCATGTAGGCACGTTTAGCACTTTTTGTGGGTATTGAATGAAACTAAACCGTCAGATTCGACTATGCAATGCTAGATACTAAAATATGACCAAATGCCTAGTTCATTTGCTTTTTATGGATCATTTTTTTTATCATCCTGAATTTGAGATTTGCGGATGTTAGATTATAAAAGGTTATTTGGGAATCTCGACTTTGTAAAGTTTTTACTTCTGTCTTGTCGTCTTAAGCACACACCCAAATTTTAATCTCTAAAATCACTTTGAAATATTGAGAACAAAAATCTACCTCCGTCGCGTCGGAAAAATAAAAACTGAAACTGGAATTTTAAAATGCAAGTATCATCAAAATTTCTAATTAATGAATTTATAAAGCATTTGCTGCAACAAAATTATTTCACATCACGAATGCCTTAAAATTTATTCGATAAAGATGTCAAGAGTGCATTAAAAAATGCAGGAGGATTTGAACATTTGCGATGATTCCCGTTATTTTTTCCCTTAATCTGAATCTTTTATTTCGGATCAAAGTCTCTATAGTTTTTTAATTTACTTTCCTGTTCCTATTTCTTTTATTATTTGTGTGTTAAAATATATTGTGTAAGTCTTTTCAACCTAATGTCAACATTGTTTTGTTTCTTGGATATTAGCATTTGTTTTATAGCCTACTGTGGTTTACAGTAATAAAGTTAAAATAAATTGCATATAAAACCAATATCATCCATGGTGTGTTATATTTTTAAAAGAAATATTAGTGCGTATTTACGTAGCTAAAAAAAACTGGTGTTTATTTATTTTCAATATATTTTTTTTCTTAAAATCTGAATAATTCAAAAATCGTAAAATGCTAGGGTCAACTGTTTCTTATTTAGTGCAAAAAACACTTAATGATTATTTAAATAATTGCTTACGTAGCTTGAAAATTTTTCCTAAAACTAGGTTCTTTAAATTGTGGCTATGTCTAATAGTATTGTGGCATGTATAAAAATCCCTTGTTGGGTTCTTGCCAATATCATTTTACAATTGGTTAACCCCTTTGAACTGGCGTATCACCTGAAACAAAATTAAAATTTTAGTTTTATTTATTATTTAGTTTCAACTTAAAGTTTTACACATTAATTTTATCTTAAAAATGGTGGTAAAGTTGCCTCCAAATTGTATATAGATTTTTTTTTAAATTCTGTCTCAGGCAATCTGCTGGTTTACATGTTTCAATAGGACTGAGCCAACGAATTCTTGAACAAAACCAAAATAAACAAACTTTGTTTGGCATTAATATAATCAAAGGGGCAAGGCGGAAGGGTTCTTGTAAACACGCTGCACCGGCAACGTTGATTAAACACACTGAATAACATGACTCCGAAAATAATAACTTTTTCAATGCTTATGGCATTGCACCATAAATAATATTTTTATAAATCAATGATTCCTTATTGTTAAAAATTATTTTTAAAACCAGAAAACTATTTTTGTTTACTATCTGAAGTGACAGACAGATATGTCATTCACTTTAGATGCTCAATTCGATTGGTGTTGATCAAGTCAGTTTAACATTTTTTTTATCAAACGAATACAGCAGCTGTCCAAATCAACCTTGTTGCCGGTGCAATTGGATCTTGGAACTATCATATCAATAAAAATCAATATTTTGGAATAATTTTATCACATTTTCAAGATAATTTCCTGATTTAATTTTTGAGATCTGGCAATTTGTTTACGTTTTTCCAAAACAAAAACAAACAGATCACTATACCAAACACCCTGTCTACAAACTGGCGTTGCCTTAATTCTAGTCCTTGAGTTCGTTGGACTGGGCACACTTAGTTTCTATACACCGCGATCAGAACGGAAGCGGTCTCATTATATTCTGATTTTGGGCAAGTACCGAATGAATACTTTTTAATAATTTTTTTGACTTATGTCACTTTTTTTTACAGAGAAACGATATATGTTAAAATAACGGTAAAGTGACAAATGTAAATTTGGTTGCTATTAACATGTTTGGGATTTATAAAATTTGTTGGTTTTACCTTTAGTAGTATTAGTAATGTACGTTTATTCAAAAGTGCTTTGTTGTGGTTTTCAATATTGTTTAATATAGACGTTTATAGAAAGGCATCTGGCATTTTCCTTTATAAAAATAAATAAAATAAACGTTAATACACCAGACCATGAATATATTTTAAAGGTTGAGTAAATAAGTAAATATGATAAAAAACGTGATCATCCCACTTAATTACCTTCATTTTATTTAGGTTAATGAACAAAATTAGGGCTTTTAAACAAAAGTGTTTATCTTTTCCTAATCCCTTCCAATAAAAGAACATTCTAAATACTTTTATTATTTTAGTTAGGATAATTTTAAAACAAAAGCTAATTATCACCCTTATTTTCTGGCCTAAAAGCGCTTCAAAGCAATTTGTTCCAACATTTGTATGTAAATTAATGTCTTTTAACTCAAAGGCGCCAACTTGGTTAAAAAGAAAATTATGTCTCTTGTAAACGAAGGGTGGAAATCTTTGTAAGTGTTATTAAAAAATCGATTTTTTAGGTTCGAAAAAATATATTTAAATTATCCAGGATTGATGTGTTACGTTTTTGTTAAATTAGCTGTAATTTACTTTAAAAGAGTTTGTTAAGGTTATCATCTTCACTGGATGTTGCCACCAACTTCTGAGCAGCGACATAGCCGCTTAATTATAACCATTTACTACTAAGTTAGAAAATATACACATCTTTAATAACGCTTTACAAATAAAGATGCTAAGCAAATATTGTAACGTTCCTTTTTGTCCGTTAAAGGTCCCACAGACCATCGTTCTTTTTATCCTTTCTAATCGCCGATTAATACTGCTCAGTCGGATGACTAAAACTTTTACTTTCCTACACAAGCACTTCCCTATAAACATTGAATAATGGAAAATCAATGGCCCAATATACTTTTTCATTTAATTATTCAACTGCCCATTGACACAATATATGTTGGTGCCAACATCGGCCCTTATTGCGTTTTGGCACAGCCCATCGACATTATCAGTCAGTTTGCCAATACCTCTACATATTGGCCCTATGATATATTTATGGAGGCCCATTGTTAAAAAACCATTGGGGTGTTAACGATATAGTAACTAATATTTACCGATGTTTCATTTAGTTGTTGGAAAATGTTGGGATATTAGCTAAATAGTCACTAATATTTACCGTGTTTCATTTAGGCTTACTGTTGGAACACCACTGGAAAACCAAATAAAATAAAAATGTAAAAATTTTGATTTTTATTAAAAAAAAAATATGAAAACATAAAAAACTATAATATATTGCCTTGAGCACAAGATAAACGAGGCACTAAAAACAATGTGGGTTGCAGATGAATTTAAAACGTCATAAGATAGTCTAACTACCAAAATACGAAACAAAGTCAGAATTAACATAACAGCCAATAATAATACGAAATATAATAATAACAAAGATTCTATAACTATAAAATATCACCATAATATACTTTTCATTTGCCAAAACACCAAAAAAACACAAAAACTGTCGACAAACGGTACAAACTTGCCGATCACGTCATCCCTAATCACTCACAAAAATTACCAAGCTTCTGAAAAAGTTAGGCTATGATGGCACGCTTCACTTTTAGTTGTCGGTGGTTAGGCAAAGGGCAAACAAACACGATCTAACGTACGCTAAGTAACGAATAAATGCAGTGGGCCAATGCTTAATTAATACGTTGGATTTGTAACTCAGTTAAATTAATAGGCCACTGTGGATATATTTATGTCTTTTTCTGTCGAACCATTAACTGAGGATTAATATCGGGCCAACGAATGGTTATAGACACAGTCAATTAAAAGACGCTGACATTAGTGGGCCATCACAGTACCTTTAGAAAATCGACAAACGCTGTTTATAGGGTTAATTTAATATTAAACTGTCTTAATCGCCGAAAGCTGCAGTCGTACACAAAAAAAACTTAAATAAAGCGTGTTTATTTGTCACAAGAATCACGATTAAAGACGTTCTGCTCAACACACGTCGTTTTTAAATAAAGACAGACGAATCGACGATTAAGATTTCAAGCGTTGCCAGAAATTTTTACTGACGGTGTTATGTTCGGTTTGCTGCCCAAGTGACATAAGTCTGAAAATGCAATTTTTGTGTTACAGGTAAAAATCGGATACCTAAAATATGACATCCATATAACTTAAACACCTCAATTCTGCCACTAATGCGCTAATACTCCTTTTCCACTGCGGTTCTATTATGGCCGTAACACGAAAAAGTCACATTTTTACTTAAGACAAAATTTGACTAGTAGAAAAAAAGGTGACTCTTTTGTTGTTATGACTGTTTTTGTCTAAGTTTTAATTACCCTTTCAATAAATATGTAAAAAGGAAAACGACTTTACTCTAAAAATGACCCAATATATTTTAATTTATTTTCGAGAAAAATTACATAAGCCAAAACCATAAATAAAAAATTGTTAAAAATGTTAAAATTAAAATAATACAAAAATCATAACGAGCTATTAACAGGGCCTACTTCTAAAGTAAAAAAAATAAATATTTATTTGCTACTTACGTAGTAACACCTTAAAAATTCCAAAGTTTTGATTGGACATTTTCCCAAAACAAAGTTTTTTTGAGTTTCATCACTTTAGCCATCTTTCCGGCTCTAAGTGCAAGTCTTGTAACATTAAAGTAATGGTTATGTCGAACCCACTACTTTTAGTTGTCCATTTCGTGAACTGGATGTTTACTTCGTGAAGTGAAACCAGATGGTATAATAATACTTTATTTCACTATCTGGACAATTTTTATGTCCAGTTTATAAAATGCATATGTAATTTTTCCACTTAGAGAAGCAAGACTAAATTACATCATCTGGACACAAAAATTATCCAGTTCCTGTACTGTATATTTGGATTTTTTCCAGTTAGTGAAATAATCAGTCGTCGGTGTTATAAATGGCATGAACATTATATTAAACTTCCAAAGCTAAAATGTTTAATATCAAAAATAATTTTAATACGCTTGTTGATCTACATTACACGGAAAAACTAACCACAACTAACCAAAAATGTTGGGTCATTGCAATGTATTACAGTAAATAGATAAAAGCCAAATATACAGTACAGGGACTGGATGATTTTTGTGTCCAAATGCTGTAATACCGTCTCGTTTCACCAAGTGGAAAAATAGTATATCCATTTCAATAAATGGACAAAAATATTGTCCAGATGGTGAAATAAAATATTCTAACACTATCTGGTTTGACTTCAGAATCTGGACGTTCAGTTCATGAAATAGACAATTACGCTATGTAAGTGCGACATTTATATATAAAGTATATCTAAAAATTAGATATTGGAAACTATAAGATATGAAATGTATCGAAAAATAGGGTGCCTTCTTTAGAAAACATTAATTTTTTAAGTTTTTTTCCAAATTTTAAGGCAAAAATACACCAGCTATTTTACGTTCTCGTTGGATATCCCTGTACTTGTCCTAACATTTTGTCATAAACAGTTTACATAAATCACACCAAGAATATGTGTATATGTACCTATGACACGAAATAGGCTAAAACCAAAATATACATTCTTTTAAGTCTTGATAGAAGCAATTGCAAAGTGGATACCTGTTAACGTTAATTTTTCGAATTTGTGTGTTAGCGTTTAAATGTATCTTACATCCGAAAATTTTCCCGTTATGATATATTATGGTTTTAAAAATGTTTTGTACCCAATGCAGGGCACTTACAGACTTTAAGCTGCTTTTGGTAATAAAGCCCCGAGTTTGAGTATAAAAGTGGTTTAACGAATTCAAGTTCGAACAAGTTTTTTTTTTGAGTGACTATTTGCGTGACGGCCAATTTCTGCTGTCACTAAAGAAAACAGCTACTGTTCGACAAATGATAGAAGAAGACAATCGGGTGCCATATCAAATTATTCGGTTTACTTTGAGGATTGAGATGACTGCAATCGAAAAGATCTTGCACCATCATTTTAAAGTCAGAAAAGTTTGTGGTCGTTGGGTTTCCCATAATTTAACCAAAGCTTAAAAAATCACATGGCGTCAAATGGTACGCAGAAAATCTAATAAAATACGATATTGGTAGATTAAATGCTGTCCACGGCATTAGCACTGGTAAAAAAACATCAATTAATACTTTTGAGCCTGAATCAAAACGCCAATTGGCTCAATAGTTGTTTCCAACTGACCCCAATCCAGTTAAAATTGGATAGTAACGCAGTGTTGGGAAAAACATGATTGCGTGTTTTTTTGGACAAAGGGAGCCAATTACAACAGTTTAATTAAAAGATCAACAGACAATTTATGCATTGATTATTTAATTTATTTATTAATGCATTTGATACCCTGCAGTTTGTTTGTCTTAAGTGCTAAAAAAAATTCCATTAGTGCGTCTAAGAGGCAACACAGTTTTGCACCTCGCCATGTTTCGTCCTTTAAGGCGCTGCAAACAAATCTATTTTCCGAGCAGTCGAAGGTAAAATTATTGAAACATCCACCTTACAGCCCCGACCTATCACCATGTGGCTTTTTTTGTTTGCAGAACTTGCGTGGTCACCGTTTTTTAAATCCAAATGAAGCTGTATCTACATTCGAAAATTTTGTTTCAAAAGTGACCCAGGAGAAATGACATTACTGTTTTACTGATTGGTTTTACCGAATGAATAAATCGGTTGAGTTAAAGGGAGAATATTTTGGAAAAATAGCAATTTTTCTTCACAAATAGTTGTATTTCTTATAGTTTGCAAAAACTTTCGGTGCGACGTATCCTGTATCTAAATATTATAACAAATCATTATCGGACAGAAAGATACAAATAAACTATTTTGCTTAATTTTTGCTTTATAACCACCCTCAAAATACCAAACGTTACTTTTGAAACGTTTTGTATAAATAAATGACATTTGCAGTTTATTCCAGGAAAAGTTTTTATTTGTCCCAATCTAGAACTGTCCTAGTTGGCAATGGTTAAAAAGCGCTAAGTCTGCTTTAAAAGTCGAGTTTTATGGATTGCAGAAATATTGGCGCTGTTTTCAACGACCACTTTGCCGATCCAAACGGCTTTTGCAGAACCCGATTTATGGTCCCATGCTTTCTTGCATTTAGATGCAAATTATATAAGGTTTATGAACAATAAAATTTTTATGTTGGATTTTCGAGTCCTGGAATAACTTTTAATGAGTTAAAACTAACTATAATTTATTTAAAGCTGTATTGAATAAAAACATTTAATATAATAAAGCTCAGCATTAAGCGCCATACGAAAATATATTAAAAAAAAATATATCTATTATTTTTGAGTTTAATATACTTTTAAAATGAGCAATATATTCACCGTAATATATTTTTACCATAAAAGAAATCCTTTTATTATAAGGGGCAATTTATTAATAAATACATGCCCTTATCTGGAGGGAGAGAGGGGCGTAAAAAGCATTCTTAGGTAACATTTTACAAGTCAAAATTTATTATTAAAAATTTAGTTCTATTTTAGATGCTGAATAGTTTTCTTAATTTTGTAATGTGTATTTTAATCTATATCTTATTTTACAAATTTTTATCAATTTCGTTAGGACTAATTTAAAACTAGTTGAACATTATTTTAAAAGATAACAGAGCCCCACAAAAAAAAATGTTTGAACTTGTGGGTCTAATATATGTATTCCCATGTATCTTTGGAAGCTGAATCCGGTCTTGAGCTCAGAAATATCCCTTTACGTCTGAAATTGGCTTAAGGAGCCAAAAAGGGCCTCTAAAAGGCCTAAAAGATGGATTTTGAAAAGAGGCGAGGTTAAAGGTACTTTTTTAAGCCAAAGCCGGATTTGTGGTCAAAAAGTTTAAGCTTACTACAATTTCCCGTTAATGATCGGGAATGGCCCCTTAGGGGCCGAAAAATCATGTTTCGGACGCCGCAATCGCAAAAGTGGTATTTTTTTGTACTTTAAAATTCTAAAACTCGAAATGTGCTCACTCCAAAAATTTATGGGCAACCTTAATTTCCCTTTGGGACCGAGAAAATGACCCCTTTGGGGCCGAAAAATCTGACGCAGCAATCGCATCAGTGGTATTCCCATGAAAAAATGCCCCTGATGGGGTTAAAAGATTGAATGGTTTCAATATGCTCTTCTACTCTACAAGGTTTGGGGTCGATAAGGTTTCATCACTCTCGGTTCAGGCCTTAATTTAAGAATTATTCTTAAGTGATAGTTTTCTTAGGTATCCAAATCCCTACGCTTAATTGTCAGAACGGAACTTCAAAAGTATGAAGTATAAAGTATAAAGTATAAAGTATAAAGTATAAAGTATAAAGTATAAAGTATGAAGTATAAAGTATAAAGTATAAAGTATAAAGTATAAATAAAGTATAAAGTATAAAGTATAAAGTATAAAGTATAAAGTATAAAGTATAAAGTATAAAGTATAAAGTATAAAGTATAAAGTATAAAGTATAAAGTATAAAGTATAAAGTATAAAGTATAAAGTATAAAGTATAAAGTATAAAGTATAAAGTATAAAGTATAAAGTATAAAGTATAAAGTATAAAAGTATAAAGTATAAAGTATAAAGTATAAAGTATAAAGTATAAAGTATAAAGTATAAAGTATAAAGTATAAAGTATAAAGTATAAAGTATAAAGTATAAAGTATAAAGTATAAAGTATAAAGTATAAAGTATAAAGTATAGAATCCCCGACAGTATCTCCTCATTTTCCCGGTTTCAAACGGAGAATTCCAGTTGGCCATAAATTTTTCGAGCAGAGTATGGATTCCAGAATTTAGAAGTACCACCGTTGCGATTGTGGCGTCCGAAACAACCCCTAAGGGGCCATTTCCCCGGTTTCAAACAGAGAGTTTTAGTTGGCCGTAAACTTTTCGACCACAAATCTGTCTTTGGCTTCAGAATGCACTTTCGACCTCGCCTCATCCCGGAATCCATCTTTCAGGCTATATAGAGGCCATTTTTGGCGTGGTGGGTCATTTCTGGGCTCGGGATCGGATTCAGCGTTAAAAATGCATAGGAATACATATGTCTAATCCACAAGTCCGAAAACTTTTTTCGTGGAGCTGTGTAATCTTTTTCTGATAGCCATGAAAGAGTGTTACCTAAATCATCTGCCAAAGAATAAAAATCCTTGATTTACGTCAAACTGTGAGTTTTAGTTTAACAAATCTTTTTCTTACAACGTTTACCTTTTTAGAAAAACGAGATTGAATCTTTCGTAAGAAGAGGGAGTAAGAGGAGGGGGATCAAAAATCGTCAAAATCATTCATACGTAATTAATGAATGGCCCCTTATTAAAAATTTCCAAATTTAATTTTTATGTTAAATTAACTCATTTGTCATCAGATTTATTCACCCATATTTATAACATTTTTGTTTCAAAAACATAAATAATCATCGTAAATTATGCCCAAGAAAAGACTTTCATGCTCTAAATTATAACTGAGTCCCTAAAATAGTGGACTGGTCGCCACATGAATTAAATTTCTTATCACCATCATAATCATAGCATTAAATTCTGTTGTCTCTGGTAAGTTCTGCTTAGTTCTTGTTAGTTCTGGTCATGTTATTTTATTGTTTGGTTATTAATTGCATTGGGTGATTTCACATGCATTTACAGAATTTTTTTCAAATAGGTTGGCCTTAAGCTGATGAAAGATCTATCATTACTCGTATAAGAACATACCAATTCATATTATAACTAAAAAGTGAAAAAAATCACCCTTATTTAAAAAATGTTGTTGTTACTGCTAGGTAAGCAAATGTCAAAGAATTTTTGTTATTTTTAATATAATGCCAAACATGTTATTAGACTTTTAGATTCTAATCAAAATTTCTGGTTCATTTTGACTAGAGCAAAAATAAATCACTAAATAAATAAACTCCGTGAAACATTTAATTTTTTAAAATAACCTAGTAAATAAAAATTGTAATTTATTAAAAATAATTTGTTAGGTACTCGACAGATGTTTCAATTCTCTAAGATGGAACCTCTTTGGTCTTTGTCCCGTGGCAAATATAAAGAAATATGTACGGACAGAAGATATTGACCCCTATGATTGGGCAGATCGCCTAAAGGAAAATTAAAAAACTTCCAAAAAACCCAAAAAAATAAAACTTATCTTATAGGAGTTGTTTTTATATTTTTTTAGGCATTTGCCAGTTCATACAGCTGTAGTTTCTGTGTAGACCAGCGGCGGCTCTAGGATATTCATTTTTTTTATAAAAAGGCAAAAAGTCTGGGCATCGTTCCGGCTTTACATTTTAAATTTAAAAATACTCCTCTAAAACTGTTTAAGGTGATTTATTTTAGCGTAACCTACAACTTTTTTATTATCAAAAATACTAATAAAGAGTTCGGGCGCTTTTGATGTCGCATGCATTAAACATATCAATTTACGAATGCATAGGTAATTTGAAAAATGACCCTTTGTTTTTACTTGACTTTTATAATGCAAACATCTGAAAATACATTGACCTACAAAAATATTGGGGCATTTAGAGAAACCGGCATTATCTACACATTAAATTCATGTTAACACATTTAAAAATTCCCAGCTAAATTCTGCACGATTTTTTTAAATCTTGAAACAGTCCACGAAGGCTAAGGCCTAAGTACTAACGTATCGTGGGTGTCTGAAGTTTGGTACTAAGGAGTTTATTTACACGAGACTTAAATATTTTGAGATTTGGAGGCAAAGGAAAAACTTCTGCGGGTAGCAGGTTTAACAGTTTGTACGCTCTGGGGATGAAGGAACGGACAAAGTACAAAGTTCGGAGCCTCTCAAGTTGGACTGTAAAAGGATGCATAAAAGTGGCACTACGTGTTGGTCTGTTGGAAGCTGCCCAATGAGGAATTATACTGGCCAACTCTTCGGAGCAGAAGCCGTGAAAATACCTACAAAAGTGGGACAAATTACCTACAGTTCGTCGGTGGAAAAGAGAAGAAGGCTTTTCTGTAAGTGTGAAATCAGCTGCGTGCAGCTCTTCTTTGAATGGAGTCGAGAATGCTAAATGTTGTAGAAAACGCCTTTCCCTAGACGTCAGAACAATATTCTAAAGAGGGTTTGATCTGGGATACATACATAGTTGTATTAATATTATTTTTAAAGTGAAATCTATGGTTCGTAAAAGATGTGGTTGTACTAGTTAAATTAGATTAGATTATTTGAGCGGAGATGGCATAAATGACCTCCACCACTACAACCTTACCAGATTTATTGTGGTTTGTCCTATCGTTCTTTAGAGTACCTTGTCCAGGCCCGTCTTCTTAACTAGACTCCAGAGTCTTGACACAGGCCACTCCATATATCTTGCCGGTTTTGGATTTTCCTCACCAAGCCTAGTAAACCTAAGCCTACATAGTGCTTCGCAGTGGCACCACACATGTACGGCTGTTTCTTCAACCTCCTGGCAGAACCTACACAGGCTATCCTCCACCAGGCTTATTCTTTCCAGGTGCTTGTTGAGTTTGCAATGTTCTGTTAGTTGACCTAACGTTATCCTTACGACCTTACGACGGTGGCTCAATAGGTCCGAGGTAAACTTGGCCGAGCAGGTCTTAATGAACTACTTTGCCTGTTGTTGTCCTGGTGTTTGTCCCCACCAGCTTTAAAACTCTCTGTCTACCTAGCTCTTAATAGATGCTTTAAAGAGGCCTGCCGAAATTCCACAAAATGGCTCAGGGCCTATCATTTTCATGGCTGATCCTCTTTTGGCTAGGTCGTCGGCCTCTTCGTTACCTGGGTGGCCCTTGTGGCCGGGTTGCATTATTTAGGAACAACATTAGGTCATCTTTAGAAGTGTTAAAAGTAATAATCACACTGTGTCATGTAATAAACTGATTTACAATTGTAAAAGATTTTTTTCTTGAGCAATTTTCTTATTGCCCAGATGTTTTTGTGGTGTGGTGGAAAACTATTTTCGTTGGGTTCTAGGTTTTTTTTTTAATTTTTCATTACCTTTTAATAAAAAGGATAGAAGAGGCCAATTGCAGGTTTAAACATTGTAAGGTTTAGTTGACGGATGTTTAAAAAAATAATAATAAATTATTTATTTAGATTTAATGGAAAATAATTAAAAAATAAATAGTTCTTAACTGACGTGACCTATCTGTTTGTTATTCTACGCTTTATATTTTCATGAAAAGGCATTTTGTAGTAGTTTATGAATATTTACTGCATTGGAAAAAGGATCTTTGCTATAAATAAGGGGCCGGAAGATTTGAAAGCTCTATTTGCATGTCTTTAGAGCTACGAATTTATATTGTTTTGTCTGCCTTTGTTAAAATATTTTAAGGGTACAGATCTTTTATTCAATTTTTGATTAAGAAAAACATTCTTTTTAATGGCTAAGTGGATATGATTTTTAAATATTGTTGTTAAGTATTATTCTTAGCGTAAGTGCTAGGATCAAAGAATTTACCGGGTGAATCTAGCATAGGATTTCCGTGTGCTTACTCTTCTAGCTCTAAAGTCAAAATGTTTTATTTATAATTTTTGTTTTGGAAAGTAACAAGAAATTTTAAAGAAACAAATTATTGCAAATAAAGAGTTGTAGAATTTCCTAAGAAATATATTTTTTAAATGTATTTTTAAAATGTAATTATAAAAACTCTTTGATTGTCACACTTGGACAAATATGGATGGTCCTTGTCTCGCAAATTTTGTCATACCATTTTCTTCAAGACCTTTTTATATTAAGAATAACAAAAATTGTGACAGTTTCCAATATCTACGTTATATGATTAATAATCATTGTCGGTTTAAGAGTGATAATATTGATTTGGTTAAAAATTTGGAACAAAATAATCTTGCTTTTATAAAAAAAAATTGTAAGTCTTTGGCCTTAAAGGTTAAAATATAGGCTAATTAATCATTCTTGTAGCCAATATTTTTTTAAGCGCCTTATGTAATAAATCTTTTTTTTATTGAACTTTTTATAGGGCAGCGGGAATAGGGGGATCGGCCACGCGGATTTTGCGTAATTAATCGTAGGACAGGTTTAGACTTCCATAATTCTTTATTAACATATATAAAGTTAACATCATCAAATGTCAAATTCAGACTAACTATACGTTAACTGTTTTTTTTTTTAATTTTTTGCACAACATTGTTGGTTTATAAACGAAACTATTATAAAATATTTATAATTATTGTGTAAAATTAGATTTTATATCATCTGATTTAACATATGGAAAGAACTGAGGGCGTCACGTCACAGCCTTCTATTTAAATGGTTGGTAGTTTTGGGGTTTTGTATTTTTACCCAAAAAACCTTACTTTGTTGTAATCAGCGCCTCGGTATGCAAAAAATCATCAAAATCCAAGGGTCAAGAAAAGTAAAAACTTAATATTTTAAACTGGTTGTTTGTTAATGTATTTTATAAATGTAAATTTGTATAAAAAGTACAATAAAATATTTATTTTGGATAACATTAACATATTTAAAAGAGAAGTATAAATTTTTAAATAAGATTTTTTTATCGTCAGACAGTCCATAAAGGCTAAAAACTTAATATAACGCTTTAATTAGAAAAGGGTTATCTATAAATGAATATTTGGGAAGGAAAACTTTGCGGCTGCGATTAAAGTCTAGACACTCGGGATGATGGAACAAAAAAAAGTGGGAAGTTCGGGGCCATTTAAATTGGAATGTAAAAGGATGCATAAAAGTGACACTACGTGTTGCTCTGTTGGAAGCTGTCAGAGGAATTATACTTTTCAACTCCTTGGAGCAGAAGCCGTGAAAATTCCTACAAAAATGCAATACATCCCCTCCAGCATGTCGGTGGAAAAGAAAGGGAAGCTTTCCTGTAAGCGTGAGATGATTAATAAGACGAACAGATCTTTTTTAAATTGAACCAAGAATGATAAGAGTTGTAAGAAATAGCATTGTAGAAAGAGTATACAGATTAGACGGATAGAAATACTTACTGGCTTGAAAGACGAATCCAAGCTTTTTTAAAGGTGCTGAGGCTATGGATGTAATGTGTTTGTGTCAGATAAGGTTGTTCTCAAAAGTAACGCCAAAATGATTAAATAATTTTTTTTCGCGACACCGAACATGACTGTGTCTTGGAGCATTAACCTTTAAGTGCGCGCGAGGGGGCACCAAGTGCTCCCTTCTCAGTAAAACAGTAATTAACTTACTTATTTGGCACAAATACGCCCGTCTGCGCATCTAACCTACGGCTGGGGTGTCAACACTCTGTACTAGCGTTTTTGGTTAGTTTGATTTATTTTCCGAGAGATATGGACGTAGATGCAAAGCTGCTCTAATGGTGCACAAAGTGCTCCGGCGCGACCCTTATGTAAGTGAAATATTTTGCCCTAATTATTTACAATTCTTGTCATCCTGATTTGCCACAAAAAGGAAATTTTTTTTAAAAATTTGTCTTTGAATTTGATGAAACGCACCTAACGGAACTAGTCACAATTCGTTCGCTGCCAGCGAACATAAATTCCATTCTTCAAAATATGGGGGGCCGAACCCCCCCAAAAAGTCATCCCAGAAGAAAAAAGTAGGGCTCTGTTTTTTTTTCCCAAAACAAAAAGAATAAACACTACAATAACATTAGCACTTGTTGAAAATTTCTTTAAAAAAAATATGGCCATAAAATGCACTTGTCAAAACCTAATAACTTTTATGAAGATAGTTCCTAGTTTCAAATATGTTTTTTTTTCTTCAAATCTTTGATATTTGATTTGTTTTTAGGGTCTTATTTGTTTCCTGCATTTCTTTTTTTTTTTTTCGTTTAATTTTTCGAAAAAAATTTAAAATTATAATTTTTCTTTTTTGGGGCCCCCCGTATCTCAAAATATACTTACATTTTTAAATTTTTTTTTTTTTTTTACTTTAGGTTACATTATTTGTACATTTTGGAGATATTGTAAAATAAAAAAAATATATACGGTATATTATTTTTTCTTTTTGAATAGTTTTACATTTTTTTTTAAAATTAGGTGCAAAAAAATGCCCCCTTCGATATTTACGTATAAAAAATTGGCGCGCCTACTTAAGGGTTAAACTGGACAAGATTTTTGAAGTCCCAATTCAAGATTAGTTTATGGTTTTGTAAAAGTGATTTTGAATTGTTTTCCTAATTAGGGGTATTTCGGGTATGTTACCCTTGGATTTGCAAGACAAAACCATACAACTTTCAGGCAATTTGTTATGATATTTTAAGTAACAAACAATAAACCCAAAGTTCTAGTTACAATTAAATAAACCAATAATCACTAAAATATTAAGGTTTTTATCAATCCACAAAACTCTGCTACAAAAAAATAAAATTACACAAGGCAAAACAATCGAAATTAATACGGCGCAAGCAACAACAAAACATTTAATTTACAACGGTTGTAAAAAAGGTTTTGTTGCCTACCTACAAAGTGTGTCGGGGGGCATCACATTACAAAATTTTGGGGAATTTTCTTACTGCGCAGAATCATCGTGGCCGCTCATGACAGTTATTTTCATAGTGGGCTGGACATTTTTTGATCGAATGGGCTTCCATAAACCTTCAAACTTTCTTGGATTTTACTAGTAAACGTAAGAAATATAGTTTTAAAGTATTTGATCTTCGAAAGCGTTTTAATTTAAACAAAATATACACGGGGTAACCAATATAAATCAAAATACAAAATATTAAAAGTTTAGTTTTAAAAAAATAATATAATAGTAACCAGCTTTAATCAAACAGACTTTATAAATGTGGTTCCAGTAAATGGATTTGTTAAAGTTTTAAATTACCAAATTCTATTTTTTAAAATTAAATTTACATTCTAATAATTATTTTTTCTTTGTTATTATTGTTTCGACAATAAATTAAATGTAGATTATCCCAAAGTACCCAATATAGCTAACTTAGGTACTAGTTATTTCTACACTATTTGAAGTTGCGCAATGGCAAGGTGCCTCAAAAGGTTGTATTTGTATGATTTAGTACACAAACGTTGTTGATTAAACTAGGAGAAAGTTGGTAATTAACTTAAAACCCGTTACTTACGATTTTTTTATTTATAATTTATTTAAGTTTAAGAAAATTGAGCCTTCAATTTTCTTAAACGAACCATTTTTCTTCTATTCTAATTGCTTGCCTTTTTAAATTTTTAAATTTACGCCAATACTCTTTAATTTTAGTTTGTTTTATTTGGGATACTCGCCCTACTACTTTTTGAAAAATGGGACCCCTACGGTCCAGGTCCCAGGGTATACGAGCTAACCCTGTCCAGCCCTATTGACTCCTATGAACTTGCAGATCGCATGCAACAAAAAAGAAGAAACACCCCCTCAAAACAAAACACTAATATTAATCTACGTTTCGTTGTCAAGATAGAAACTAAAACAAAAAATTAAAATAAATTTAAAAAAAAAATTATCTAAAAACTTAGGAAATCCTGAGAGCTTTTTTACCTTTTTATGACGTTTCGTAATAAACAACATTAGGTTATTTGACTAGTGTATGTATAGTATTCAATAAGACAAAAAAATGGGTGGTATGGTGTGTTAATTGAATTTAAGTTTTCCTGAATTTACTTTAGCAT
>JAHBCN010000747.1:0-155200 GCA_019359885.1 Listronotus oregonensis
AATCCAAATACAATTCCTTTTAAAAGTAATTAAATTTAAAAGAACAATTCCCGAGAAGTAATTAAATACGAAATTATTTTAATTCAATTACCGACAGCTCTGCTGTGGAACTTAATGGCACAATACCATACGGACAGCAAAAAATAAAACCTTCAGTTTTGCCTTTAATAAAATTATGTTATATTTTACTCCTCGCCCTAAAAAGAAAATTTGGGCTAGGCACGACTGCGATCGAGTTCGGGTTACCTACATGCCTACATCGCACGAAAGGTTAAACATATTTCTATTTAACAATAAATTATAGGTCAATAATTTTTGGGTTTTTGGGGGAACAACATGACTCTAACAAATAGATGATATAAGGGTATTTTACATATTTTTGTATGCGATATCGAAAGATTAAATTACCATATCACCTCAGTTTTTTTCTTATTTAATTTGTCTCATTAAACTCAAGTTAGCAAATTACAGATATCAGATGCAATAGTGCCCTGATATTATGGCTGCAATTTCTTTGACCTTGCTAATAGTAATATGAATAAGCTTCATCCCCGCACAATACGTTAAAACTCAGTTTCATATAAATTATCTGCATGTCAATAAATAAATGAGTATTTGAAAAAATGGATATTTCGACATAAAACTTTTATAAACCAATCCGGTTTGGGGACTCTATATGACCAGAAAAATTGTGATTTAATAACAGCGGGGTTTGGGAATGTCAAAGAAATGCGGAACTTGACACAAAATATGCTAGTAATTTAAAAAAATTACCAATGAGCTAACATCATAGATAGAGAAAGAATTTTATTCATAAACGCAATCGAGAGCTGCACCCAACATGTTTTTGTTTATTATTGGCGATAGAATGGTACAAGCATAGTTTATACTTACTTGGGAAATGATAATCCTGGAATCATATTTGTCACTTTACACGCTTGGCACTGCCTTACCATTCTAATTTATTAAAAGTACTTACACAAAACTAAAAATAAATATACAATTGTCACAAAAATTACCCAAACAACAAAAAACATATAGACTAAAACGCCATATTGAATATGTCATCTGTCGAGCGAAGCTGAAGGTGGCGGAAATACGCTTCTACGAAAAATCCGCTGTTGTCACGTTGTCGCGCCTTTATTAGCTGTCCAAAAAGAAAATAGTATTTTGACATCATTACTTTTCTGTATTATACTTTATAGTAATAAGTATAACAAATATTATTCACAGTTGAAAATACAGTAGTAGAGCATATTTTGATGTAATTTTAGAAATAAATTAAGTAAAATTTAATCATAATTTACTATCAAGTAAATGAAACAGAAAGATACTTGGCAGCCACGCTTTACGACAAAATAGTATCTGTAGTAACCATTTTCCCGGGTTTTGGTGGATTTTATTGTTTCGAGTACAGAGTTTTATTCATGGCTAGGCAGAACCTTAGAATGTGCGTTTATGATGCCACGCTTATGCCAAATCGATGCTTTCGCCAGTTAAACTAACAGCTCATTGGATTTTACTAAAAGCTATATGACATTTGGTGGCAGATTTGAAATATTTTGACGTTAGTAAGTAACGTGAGATCACACGAAATTATTTGTGTTGGAATAGGAATTCACATGCTGCAAAGAACCCATTGCAATTTTAAAAAAATTATGTATTGCTCAACGAGAACATAACATCGATATTAAGTAATAATGAGATTTTCAAAATTTATAGCCGCCGTTACAGCGTTGTGTGTTATAAACAATTGTGTATGCAGGGACGCCCCAAGTAACTTCACCATATGTAGTGGTTTATTTTCTTTTTGTTGATTTGTTGTAAAGCTTTATTTTTTAAAATAAACTTGGCTTGTCCCAAAGGCGGCCTTAGCGGCGACTTCAAAGCCTTGGGCGCCTTACAACCTTGCCCATATGCAAGCTTGAGAAGCTTTTTAGTGTTTATTTATGAGAACCTTTGTCCTACTACCACACCCTGTATAACTTGTACTAAACAAAAATTAATTACCTTTAAAATCAGGAAGTAAAGACTCGTTTTAATTTGTTCTTTAATGAATTAACATTCAGTAACTTTAATTAATTATGAACTTGCTGTTTTAACCTAAAGCAGGAAATTGCTCTATTTGAAGCGAAAAAAATAATAATAAACTTGACTTTTTGTTTTTGCTGCCCATTCCATTTAGGCTACACCGGAAATAAAATATTTATAATGCTAAAGTTATGGCGCAGTGAATGAGCCATAATAAATGTGAATCTAGCTATAGAATCATGTATGTACAGTGTCTTTGATTATATTTACGTGGCTTCTGAGGCCTTTATTTTTGAAGACAGAAAAAAATGTTTTATATAAAAATTGTAGGATATTTTCCATATTATCTTTTGAAATTATCAGTAAAAAATATATCGCAATAAAAAAAGGAAAAATACAGGCAACTTCAACTTTTTACATGGAACACCCTGTATATTATGGGCTACAGGGAAAGATTTTTTTCTGATTTCAAATATATATACAATGATGATATTTTGATGAACCATTTTTGAGATGTTTTAGGTTAAATTATTAATAAATTACAAAAAGGTTTCATATTAGTATCAAGAAAGCCATGGTAACAATAAAATTGTTATGTTGCTGAATTTGGTAAGGGTTTTCTCTGGACCAATAATGTTTATTTTTGTGATTAAACATTCCTGCTAAAGTGAAGAAAGACTTGTCGGTGAATAGAAGTTTATTTAAAAACTTTGGATCCTGCTGCATAAACCTAACTATTTCCAATGCATACTTAGTTTGGTCCTGCATGTTTTGTTTAGGAAGATTCTGAGCGGACATAAATTTATAAGGATAAAATTTGTAAAATTTTAAGGTTAAATAAATTTTATAATCTGTTTTATTAGGTTCAGATGCCGCATCCGAGATTGATATTTCAGGATTTTCTAACATTAAATAGTGGAGTAAAATTTGGAAGAAAAGTCGCTTAGTTATCGAGAAAAAAAAACCGGCGTAGAACCAAACCAGACTTAGTGGGATTCTTATAAGGTAATCTGTACACGAAATCACTTTTACGACATTTTTTAGTGGTCGAGAGTTTTTTTATTTCGAAAAAACCCAAAAAAAATCGGTTTTCAATAAAACACGTATTTTAACTTCTCCACTGCTCTATCTTTAATAATATTCATGCTATCAAGTTATTTTTTTTTTAGATTAAAGTAGACACAATAACGCTTCAAACAACGTCCCACTTGAAGCTGATATTTTTTTGTTAAATTTTTAAAATAGTACGAAACTCAAAATTGTTATTTTTAGTAGCGTAATTTTAGGCAATCGAGAAAAAAGTTTATTATTGAAAATTTATACATACATGCTGCGTACAAATTGTAGCTAATGTTTAAAAAAATTTTTAAAACAAAAATTTTTTAGATTCCTTTTATAGTATTGAGTCAGTAATATTTTTTAACGGCCAAAGTCATATTTTTGCGCCTTGGGCTTAGCGAGCCGGCCGACTACAAAGATCTTACGGTCCGGTGGAAGTGGTAGGTAGTTAAAGTTGTATCAACAGGTTTAAACGCAGATCTAAGGGCTGCTTAAGTTGTTTAGAAAAGAAAAAAAATTAAATATCCAAAACAGGGGGTAGATTTTTAAACCCATACAAAAATATCAATCATTGTTATTAATTACCCACCTAATAAGTAGGTTTATTCAACTTTTTTTATTGGTTGCTGTAAAGAAACCACCCACGGGATTCGTTATTTTTTTGATTATACATTCAAAACTTCATTATTTTTTAAACATTTTTAGCAACAAAAAATTGCGGATGCTTTGTGTCTTTTAATTAAATTGAGAAATATAGTACATACATTAAATATAAACTAGGGCTTGTTAAAGGTCTTTTTTAAACAGGAATATATAATTATTTTTTCCATATAAAGAGATGATACGAAGCTATTCTTTGACATGTCTGAATGCTGCTTGAATAAGCAATGTTGCCAGACTTTTGTAATAATTTGGTATTATTGAAGGTTGTTTTTTATATAAAAAACTAACCAGAACTAACAAACAACAACTTTCAAACTATGATCTAGTTCTGGTTAGTTCCGGTTAGGTTTTCCCTTTAAATTTAATTTTTTTTATTATAAATACGCCGTTCTGGTCGGGCATGATTAGTGCTGGTTAGTTAAAGCGGCTTTTTATTTTCCCTAATTATATTTGTAACTGGCTTGAAATTCAAATATTTTTGATTTATTGAAAATTATCCTTATGGTAACGGCAAAGTTTTTTATTATAAATTAATAATATTTCCGTTTAGCAACACTGTAAACGTCTTGAAGCGATGCATGAATTTATTACATGTAAATCGTAAATAGTTAAAATAAATGTCAAATAATGACCAATTTTTAGAATTTTTATTGCGCTTTTCTTGGTGAAAACTACACCATCCGCATTTTTTTGCCTTAAATAATAATACTTAAAGAATATTTTACATTGCAAATTTAAAAATCGTCCAATTCCGTGGGTGATTTTTTTTACAGACCCCAAAATGTAATATGTAAGGCGCTTCATTAGTAGCATTTTACGTAAATTTAATCCATTTCTGCCTTAAAATCTTTAATAATGATATTGCAGGAACGAAATTTACACTCCTTGCAACATTTTAGTTCTTCTTTCACACAAGTACATGTTGTAAATTCAATTTTGGGTTGACATAAAGCCATTGCACTACGTATTATGGCAGCAGCTCTTAATAAAGTTTAAATTTTGGACATTTCTCTGGGAAGTAAAAGATCTATCTGACCATCACTATCAATACTCGCAGAAAAGGTAGATATTGTCGAACTATTTTCGTGTAGGTTCGGAAACCGTTTTCCTATTTTTGTGCGATTTTATGTTTCTTTCAGAGATGTAGTGGCTGTAACATAATTTATGATATTTCTCATCAAACGCAAATAAATCTTTATAGCCACGTAATTTGATATCATATTAATGTCTTTCTATTCCTGACAGCTTTATTACTTTTTTGATAGGTAGCTTTTCTACTACCTAAAAAGATTCAGTACTATGTAAAAAATAAATACCCTAAACAGGATTTATAAGGATAAAATTGAAATTCGTATTTTGTTTCAGTACAAAATATAAACTAATATAAAGGTACCAACTATACTATGAAGGTACCTAATAATATTTAAATTACTTGTTTAAACAGATTTTTTATATAACTTTTCTTCTTTTTATTTTTACTATTGCTGCAAAAAAAACACATTTTTCTAATATTAAAACTAGCGCATTTAAGTTTAGTGTCACAATAATTTGAAGGACCGGCGCGGCGCCACTGTCTGATTGCAAATTATGATAATAGTTTTGAGAATCTGTGTAAGTTTTACGACAGTCTTTATGATATTTTATTTTAATTTTGCCATTTAAAATATCATTTTTTGACAGAATTTTTTTTTTGCTAGATTGTCCTGCCTTTTTTCAGCACTTAATAGTAATGATAACAACCCTTGTATTCTAGATCAGCTTTTCAACCTTTTTTGGCCCGCGGACCAAAAATTTAGTTATTATTGTTTTTTTTTTAAAAAGTAAATTTTTTTCGCGGATCGAAAATTGTCCGCGGACTAGTAAAATTTCTCCGCGGACCACTTGTGCCACGGTGGTCGCCCGACCAGCGGTTGAGAATAGCTGTTCTAGGTCTTTGTAAAACAGATTTGTATCCATCATACACAATTTTCTTACAAATTATTCGCTTCATTGTTTTAAAATTTTAAATACATACAGCACACTCTAAATTTCGACAACCACCACTACTAATGTATTATTTTTAAATACGCACGCTATCCGCATGCGGGGCTATTGGGTCCCGATAATACTTTTTTACGTCTGAAAAAAAAAATCGCTGTTGCCAAACGATACGCTCTAGGAAATTTTTTTTTCAAAAACTTTAGTTATTATTTGGCTATATTTTCTTCGCTGCATGTATGAAAATATTTTCAAAAATAAAAAAGTTTATCGATTGGTGAAAATTTCAATACCAAAAATATTTATTTTTAGTTTATATGATTTTTAGAGGAATGAAAGTG
The DNA here is from genome assembly GCA_019359885.1 of Listronotus oregonensis. NCBI lineage: Eukaryota > Metazoa > Arthropoda > Insecta > Coleoptera > Curculionidae > Listronotus > Listronotus oregonensis. The sequence continues at coordinate 6,072 of JAHBCN010000747.1, forward strand.
CGAATTGTGCCCAAACTGTTTATAAGGTTAAAAGCGCTACAGTGTGGGCTTTAATTTGACACAAAAAAATTTGTATCTTTGATAGTTTTAAAGTTATGGCGGTGGAAAAAAAATCAATTTTTATGTTAAAAATCACTTTTATTAATTTAAAGTTGAGACCCAAAATGTCAAATACGATTTCATGTGCCCGGTGACATACTCAAAGGAACCTAACTTTTGACCTGTTCTACGCCAAAAAAAACGACACGATGACGTACGAATCGTCCGCCAAAGTATGTGCTGTCCATAGAAAAAGTAATAAATATCCATAACGAGGATATCCAAACTTTGTTTTCATTTCGTGCTGCGTCATTTTAAAGCTTTTTCGCTCAATTAACTTTCTTACTATGTATGTATTTAATAGTATCTATAGATGGTACCCGTTGTTAAGGATATAATAAGTAATATTCTCTTTGCACTGTTGTCACATTATTATTATTACCATAAAAAGACGCATAATAGCGATTTTTTGTTCTTCTGAATAGCCCATCGACAAAAAAGCAATACAAACTACTTTTAATTGCCAAAATAATAAATTTCAACTTTTTACAATAATAATACGTCAAATTTATTAAAACATTTTTTTTTTGTTTTCATAGCTTTCTTGATACTAATATGATTTTTTTTTTTCAATTTATTTATATTTTAAGCTTAAATATCTCAAAAATGGTTTATCCAAATATCATCGATGTATATATATTTGAAATCAGAAAAAAAAGATCTTTTATTGTAGCGCATAATATATAGGGTGTTACATTTAAAAAAGTTAAAGTTGCCTATATTTTTTCATTTTTTTATTGCGATATTTTTTTACTGTCTTTAAAAATAAAGGCTCCTGAAGCCACGTAAATATAATCAAAGACCCTGTACATACAAAGATCTTTATTATTTATGCATAATACATGTATGCTTATATCACATATAAAGTAATGGGCACGATTTGTTTAATAGAAATTTTGTACCACTTCTTTTAACCAATCAGAAACACTGAGATTTTATCGTTACTCTGGCAACATACAAAATTTTCGGAAATAATAATCAACGCCAAGCTTCCACTAAAATTACACTTATACGCACAATTTTTTCCACATTTGTGTTATTTTAATGCCGACACCTAATAGTCTAAGAGTATCGAGCCGAAATTTTACCGTGATCGTGATCACGGATGAACTTTATTGATATGGTTCCTTAACTCCGGAACATGACATTCCCGCGCAACACCAACAAAGGGTAGCTACACTGGGCAAAATTAAAATACGGCTTATCATGCGACAAAAATAACGTCATCCAGATAGGGCCGCCATGTTCACGGTTTATTTTCTTTCATGCAAGGAATCTTATCTCAAAAGGGCGGCCGTTCCGGTGTGTTTGAAATTATAGGGCTAATAATGAGCCAAAGCGCAGCGAAAAATAGTTTATACGCTTTTAAATTGATTCCGACTTACGAACGTTTCAACACACCAAAACGGCCGCCCGTTTTGGATTAGATTTCTTACATTGAAAGTAACCCTAAAAATGGCGGCCGGTATGATTTTATTATTGTCGCATGACAAATTGACCCTGATCAACGAATGTGCCTTTTGAAATAAGATTCCTGACAGTGAAAGTAACAAACCGTCAAAATGGCGACTGTATCTGTATCCCCATGACGTCATTTTTGTCGCGTGACATATTGACACCGTTCAATGGACGTTAGAACATAACGAAAGGGTCGCCCGTTTGGGATAAGATTCCTTACATTAGAAGTAATGGTGAAAATAGCGGCCGTATCCAAATGATGGTATTTTTGTCCCGTAAAAAATTGACCCCATTTTACGGACGACTAAACACGCTGCCGCCCTTTAGTCACAAAGTTGGTCATATTTATAGAAACAAACTGCAATCACCCTTAATTTGGGGGTACTTTACCCTCAGTCGCAATCCTGTTCGGCACAGCTCAGTGGGCTGCCCCTCAAAAATCCGATAAAAAACGACGCGACCTTGGGATCAGACTGTTTTTCAAGCATAACCGCACCACGTTAGTCACCCCGAAAAATATCTTACTTTTACCCTGTATGGATACCTTTTGAACAAACAGCATGGGCTGCCTGCACGGAAAAGTTATGTTTCTGGGCAAAGTAACCATACCAATTAATTTCATCCGCGGCCGCTATCACGTTTCAATTTCGGCTCCAGCTCTCCTACTATAACTTTTTTTTATTGGTCATGGGTATTTTAACTTGTCGTTTGTGAAAAAAATACTGATAACACTTATATTATTTAACGTTATTTTCACGGAGTTTTCTTACCAAATATCCTTGGCGCTTAAATTAGTAGAAGGAAATTTTTTCTGGGTCCTGAAAATTTTAAGAAAATCCTTCCTAGCCTTCGGCTCGGGATAATTTTTAAGATATTCGTGAACTCGAACTCACTTAAGCACTGGGAATATTATAGGTGATATTATTTAACTATTTGGCATAAAGCTTACACTGAGTGTTTGAAACATATCTACATGTTAAGGATGGATGTATATTGTTTTTGTTTAAGTTTTTACCAACATACGTCAATATGATATACTAAATTATTGCTGGACATTTATTGAAGGATACTGTAATATCAATATTTTTTGGTTTTAGATATAAAATTATTCCAGATATTTTTTAATATTATCAGTAACTTTTTGTTTAAAAAAAGAATTTTTAAATTTTGTAGAAGTTGGCAACGCTGCACTGCGTTTTTACGCTGGTAATATGCTAAACACAAATTATGCGAGACGATTTTCCCTTTATAATTTGACAATTAAGACGCCAATAACCATCAAATAATACTTTTTTTTGCATTGGTATTTTTTTTTTTGTGTGTTTTTGGGGATACAAAGTAAAAGTTATTATAAACAATATGGTTAGGACTGCATTGTGGTCGAAGAGAAACCATTCATTACGTTTTACGGGATTTACGGGTTATCCACTAACAATCAATGTCAAAAAGTACGTCCCCCTTTTCCAACAGACTGTAAAGTATTACAGCCTTCGCCTCCCTTTGTCCAAAAAAAGATCGGCGCAATGTAAATTACAAAATTATGAATGAACCATTATTTCCATTCTTAACTTCATGTCGATGGTTTTAAATGCGGTGTTGGAGAATCTCGCAAGATGAGTATTTTTACAAAACTGGTATTTAGCGAATTTTAGTAATAGTCTCCAATTATCATATAGTTTTTTTAGATAAAAAAAGCGTATCACAATATTTTAAACATATGGGTTATGTTGTTAAAAAAATTCACGCCACATCAATAGACAGAGTTCTTGTCTCAGATTCCGTTTTCAAGCTAGAGGTACATCTTACGTTATTTTTATACCCAAAGTAAATCATATCTGGAAAATTTTTTAGCACCTGGGAAACTGCTTTTGTAACAACTCTCTCAGCAGTCTTCATTTCAAAGAAGTGCTTAATATACATATATACCAGTACTACATCAGAAAAGCTTACATCACTTGTCCATCGGCCAGCTAAAAAAAGCATATTTTTCTTTTATGACTTCGGCTCCAAAGAATTAGCTGGCGTAATTCGTACTCTAGTTATTTTAAATAGAACTACGCATAGCGCTTTTTTATCGTTTTTCAATCTACCTGAATACTGAATATGCTTCGGACTACTTTGTCCATTTGTTAGACACTATTTTTCCAACCCCTTATGAGTGCCTTATAAATAAATTTATTTTTTTTACTTTAGACACCTACGCTACGGTAATGATACCTCGGACCTTCGATGTCTTTTGTTGAATTAAAAAAAAAATAGAACCAAATATTAAGCCAACAGGTTTACGCAATATGTCTTCTTCGAACAACTTTTTCTAATCTTTACTACCAGGTTGTGACCTCTCTGGCATTAAATAATCCAATAAATTATGGAACAAAGACATTATTCATTGTGACATATATACAATATAATAAAATTATACTAATTACGGAAAACATCGTATTTAATTTATTTGATGAAAAGACCATTTATTCAGAGCTATTCAATAATTATAGTAAAGCAAAATATTGCAATGAAATAAATTTGAAAGCTAACTCACAATCAGTCGTTTTTGCATCATCTCAAAAATAAGAAAATAATCTAGTATATGATACAAGGTGTTTCGTTAGCACGGCAGCTAGTCATTCTTTAAAGACGATGAAAACAATTTTAATAAAAAAGAAGACGTTAAATTCAATTAAAATATTTTAGAGAAATTGATATTTTTGATTTAACCGTGTTATGATTCATACAGATTCACTAAGTTCGATTTTGGGATAGGATTTCTGTGTGATGAAAAGAGATATAAATTAAGAATTTTTAATTGCATGTCGGATGTTATCCCTGACTTTCAATTTAATTTGTTAGTAAGGGGCGCTAACACCTAATCTGTATATTTTATATTTGTTTTTTCTAGGTGATTTTTTCCCTTAGTGTCACATATTTCTTCATAAAAACAAAGGTAGGAGTTTATAGCTGAAAATAATTAAATGTAGTTTATGAAAAATGTTTTGATGCTTTTTTTTTAAACTTACGACAGTTGTTGGAGGCCCAAAAGCCTACCCACCAATATCAACCGAATGTTCTAAGTGATGTAAGAGGCAGCTAATTTATACGAGACTAAAAGATTAAACGATTTAAAGGAAAAGTAAAGGCCTGTGCTGGCAGCAGTTTCCACAGTCTTATCTATTTATCTATCATAGCATGGTGAATTTCCTCGCTGGGGCCCTGAGCACTGAGGCTAAGCCCATTATGCTCTACACCAACCCTTAAGCATACACATGTTCCGTCACCCTGTACAGTCCCTTATGTATGCATTTCTTTACACGATGCTTTGCATTTGCTTTCTAGGGCCCCAATTTTCCCCACTAGTGATGCGAGTCCTGTTAGTGGTAGGAATCTTATGTTATTGGTCCAGCCATGCCGTATCTAGACATATCCCCCTGGTGTGCCCTAGTGCTGGGCAATTCTAAGTAAAGTATGGCGTCCCCGCTTCTTAGTGTCTGTTTCTTCAATGACCTGTCAGTATGCCTGTCAGGTTTCTCATTTGCACCCTTTTAAAGTCCTTTTTGCTCATCGGTAGGCCCTTCCATAGGTCTTCCCAAAATAGCCTTTGATTATCTGGCTTTTATCTTTTTCCAGTTCTCATCGAACCGTTTCTTTATCCATTTTCTATCTCTGTCATATCCGTTAAAAGGAAATTTCCCCCGGTATATTTGTGAGTCCATTGTCCTCGCTCCGGTGGACCCATTGCAGGGTTCCAACAGTCTTTATATTTAATTAATATGCAAATATTCGATACAAAATGACGTGGGAAAAACATTTTACTTAGAACCTTTGATTTTCTTTACTTTAAATTTAGTAGACATTATTCCTAAGTGCTAGCACCGACCTCTAACAAATTGTAGGCCCTCAATTTATTTTATACCTACTTTTGATATCGTTTTTATTGGTTAATTTATGTATATAAAAAATTATTTCATAATTTTTGGGGTTTAAATTTTTTCGATTTATTTTTTTTTAAATTGCGTTTTTTTGGAATAGTTTTTATAAATATTTAAAAAATTTTGTTAGATTTTCAAATGTACTGAATTTAAAAAAAAGTTTTGATGTTTTCCCTTTAAACCACCGTAGGTCACTTTAAATTTGCAGCCGTTATATTTCTTACGTATTAGTCCATGTCAAAGAAAAACAAAAACTAATTTTAATGAAATCTTCACTGTTTATTTCAAAATAAATGTGCCAAAAAAAAAAAGGTCACAACCGTTTTAATAGTTTTAGAAAAGTGGACAAACATACAAACAATCATAAACAGAATACATACATACATACATCTATAAATTTTTGTAAATGTAGCCCTAATAGATTATAATATGCAAATACTGCAGCTTCAATACTTAATAAAAGTTTAAATGATAACCTTTTTTAAGGGTTTGGGTTTAAAAAATACGAAATTTTAAAAAAATATAAAAAAGAAATACAGACAATACTAATGTATTAAATTAACCTAAAATTTTGATAAAACCAGTAGTAAGGGAAAAATTAAAAAATATTTGCAAAAGCCCAAACCTTTTAAAATGTTATTATATTTATAATGTTTTAAAAATATTTGCTAAATGTTATTGACTTCATGAACTGCAGCAATTTGTTAATATTTAATTTTTGAAATAAGAGAAGAAAAGCTAAAATTAGTTTGGATTTAACCCTTTGTCTAATTACTGATTGTAGTAATGGCAGAGTCGGGTAAACATAGGCGGGGCGCAGGGTTAAGCTGGTGTGGGTGCCGAGATAATAATAATTATATCAATATTGCGCAATTCCTAATCCACAAATGGCACCAGATAGAGTTGCCGCGACAAGAGACGAGAAAAGGTTTGTTCGTCTCGTCTAGAAATTTCGAGATAATATATTTCTAGACATACAAGGGTTGAGACGAGACAAGACAAACGTTTGTCTCGTCTCGTTTTGTCTCGTTTTCTTGAGTTGTTTTGGTTTATTTGAATTAAATTTTTTCAGTACAGTGCATTAGTAATGTATAGGATAATTTCAATAGAATGGTTGGGAAGTTAAAAAAAATACTTGGACCCGTCGATTTTTATTTTTGGGTACATGTTACACGTTTTTAAACGAATTTTTATGTCTGCACAGTGCACAAGGTAGTGATAAAAAAAGGACATTTTTTTAAATGCAACAAACATATTTTATCATTACATTATTAATTTCAATGTTTAATTCTAGAAATGTTCATTCTCAATTTTTTTACCAATTTTTAACTTTTTCCATAGAAATTAAGTATACCCAAACTATCCTAAATGGCAATATTCTTATACCTAGGTTAGTTTCTGGGATAGAATATGAAGTAGGTATAGGAAATTTTTCTGGGAATTAAATAAATAGAATGCAAAACTGTAAAAATATGAGTAGGTATAGGTATTTTAAATTTTAAAAATACTTTTGTAGCACCCTAATACTTTATGGACGTGCCCTGTCTAATACAAAATATCTTTAAAAATTTTAAAATACTATTTAACCATATACCTAATACCTACATAAAACATTATCTACACATCTTTATTCAAGGCATTAAAATACTTACTCCTGCCATCGTTGATTTACCTTTTTCACTATATACCTACAACCATTTGCAAAATCAGCTGCAAACTGGTATGTATTTTAAAAAGGATGATTGTTTTCAATTTAAATTAAAACTTTTTAAAACATAATAGCGGCAAATCCCCAACTAACAGAAAAAAATTTAAAAAAACCTCTGCATAGGTATCAAAAAGTGCCGCCTGTATACTTTGCCGAAAACCGTTTTATTCGGGATGGCAATAGTTTTTGCATGTTTTTTACTATTTAAAGATCTATAGCGCTCTTTTTTCCTTTTTAAAATGTTTTGACATTTTTCCTTAGTTTATTCTGTGTTGAAGCTTGTAAAAGGTAAGAAGGTGAATTAATATTTTTTTAAAAAAGGAACTCCTGTATAAATGTTTTTATTTTTTCATAACACGCCTTGTAAAATAAAAGTAGACGTGATTGAGCTTTTTTAAAGTTGTGTAGTTTTCTAAAATTGATGATTTTAGACTTTACGGACACTCATAATATGCAACTAAAAATAAATAATGAACCTAATAATTTGTTTTTTTATTTAAAATAAAAATATAGAACATATAAGTGACATAGAAATGTCCACAAAATACAAAAAAAACTAAAAGATAATGGAACATAAGTTATAAACTCTATTACAAAAAAAACAGGTAAAATGTTTCGAATTTTTTTTTTAATAATTATACAGGGTGTCTGAGCAATAGTTTTAAAATTTAACAGCAGTTAGATCTTGCAAAAAGTTTCTATAAACGTGCCGGATATGCATCCTTTAAAAATTTGAAATACGGTTTCCCCAGTTAAAAATAATCTTTAATTGTACATAATTTTTTAAAACAATTATTTTGGTAAGCAATTAGAATACAACTTTTTTGTTATTTGAGTTTTTTTTCGAGCGACAAAAATAACCCTACTTTTTTAAAAGGGTATAAAAAAAAAAATCGGTTTTTTAAATTTTTTGAAAGCGAAGCAAAATTTAAAAAATCAAGAGACAAAATAGTTGTATTTTTTAAATTGTTTTATCGGGGGTAATACCCCGAGTGCTTAAAAAATAGCGATAATTTTTTCACATAGCGTGTTTTCTCATAATCACGAATCCGGGCGAGTGAAATTTTTTAAAAAAAACAAGCATGAGTAAAAAAAAATCGGGTTAATTTTAAAGCAAGAGCGGTATTAGGGGGGAATATTTCACGAATCAAAAACGTAGATAAGGTTTTTTAACTTAAAATTAAATAATAATTTAACAAACCGTCATTATTATTTAAAAATTTCGTATTGTCAATTTGACAGTAAGTGGAAAAACCACCCTTGCCTAGACGACGTGAAATTTCCGCTGTAATTTTTCCATAATACTCTTTATGGGAAAATATGTACATGAGTGAAATATTCAAAATAATTTAAAAAAATAAAAAAAACCAGGGTTATATATTTTTTAAAGCAATTAATTTAGCTTTAGAACCCTGTTTTTCTGAAACGATGCATTTCTTGACCATGTTTATAGAAACTTTTTTTTTGCAAGATCCAACTGCTGTCGTTTGTAACACTAAAACTTAAACAACCTGTATAATTTTAAGAACTGGAAATATATTGTTGGAGATTTATTACAGTTAGTTCACTTAAGTTTTAAGTCATTAAAATTTTTCAAAAGTTCTGTCTCGTCTCGAGCTTGTCTGAAGTTTTTTATCTCGTCTCGTCTCGAAATTCGAGACAAAATTTTTTTCGAGACGAGACGAGACGTCTCGTATCTCGTGTCTCGCGGCAACTCTACACCAGGAGATTTTCTAAACGTTCTTGGCGCATTGTGGATCTTAATTTTGATTTTACCATATACTTTCGGAAGGTGTTCGCGTGTTTTTTAAAATTTCCAACCCTATCAATACAGTAATTTTTTTCAGACTAGTGGGGCCACGGCACCCACTGTGCGCACGCCTATGCGGGTAAGATATGGGAGTATTTTAGTATCCCTAAAAAAATATTTTAACTAGTACGGGAGGCAGAAATTGCATTGGTATTTAAATGCTAATTCTAGTATTCGAATATTTGAAAGAAGGAATACTCTTTTGAGTGATTTTAACGACTATACCTAGATTTCACTCACGTTTTTTTTTTTGTTGTTTTCATTTACAGCTATCTTACGATTCTTCATTCGAATACTTTTGTATCCGAATAATGTATTTTCGGTATTCGAGTAGGGAGAAACTAGTATATTTGAGTCAGCCTAATACGACTAGTTTAAAAAATTTGAAAATTTATATTTGGAAATTTTTCCCGGGAAATATATCAGAAAGTTGAAATGTATAAATATTGGAAATATAGAAATAAAAACTACAAATTAAAAAAGCTAAACTTTTAATAAGAGTTTTTCATAGGAATTACTATAAATGGTCAGATTCGGCCGAATATTCGAGAGAGGGTAGCTGAGGGGGATTTTGAGAAACAAGTTAATTTGCCGAAGTATTCAAACCTGGAATAATTATCTGGCTTAAAATGTAAGTACGAATGGATTTAAAAGACTATTGCTCAAATGAAACAGGTTAAAAGCAAAAATAATAAATTTAAATCCACCCCCCGAGGCAATAAAACCACCGTTTTGATGGGGAAACCTACACCGATTTAGCCAGTATTTTTTTTCCTTTTATCCGGTAGCAAATTTCGATTTTTAACATTTTATGGGGTTTTTAATACATGAGTAAATTGCCATCCAAAGGAAACGCAAAAATCATTAATATAAATAAAAATTTGTAATAAAATAAAAATAAACAATGAAATGCTAAAAGTAATTACACACGACCACGAGACACAAGTTGTGCTACTTTTAAACAAGAGGCATATCTTCATCGATATTTTACACCTTTAATATTGTATTAGCATGAATGTCTTCATGGGAGTGCATAAACTTCTAAAGCAAGGGAAATTTTCAATTTAAAATTCAACAATAATATACGAACTTTTCGGGAAAATTTTTTTTTTGTAAAATTTGTACTGAACAAAATATAAGAAATATATAAAAATATTTGTTTCATAGTTAAAACCATTCTTTTTTTTTTAGTATTTCAAACAATAATTCCGAGACACATTCGGGAATTTTCAATATTTCCATTTTAGGGAAATATTTTATTTACAATACGAGACACGACCATCACCACTGACTGAGTATTTTACTTAATAAAAAACTTAGCAATCTTATATTAGCGAAAGTTTAACTTTCCTTTTATTAACAAATATAATACCTGTAAAGGTCGAAAAAAAATATACTAGAATAAAAATATATATTATTTTATTTTTTAAAAAAATATTTAAAGCAATAAAAAATTTTATCCTTTAAAAAAAGGGAAAACTCGACGGTAGTTTTAAATTTGGGTTCAAAATGGGCCATAAATCCTTCGTGAAGAGCGCACGGATGCCTTTGAAAATAAAACCAGAGCTTTGTACGTTTTTTTTTAAAAATCGACTAAATTTTAAGCGAGGTTACAAGAAGTATAAGAAAATAAAAATAGAAATGTTTATAAAAACACATGTTTATAAAGTGGTTTGTTAGTATACGATTCAATGCCAACATTTAGTGATACGATGAGTTGGCGAACCGCAGAGAGCACAAAAAGGACTTTTTTGAAACAACGGAAGTTTTTAAAAAAGGGTTTTTAACCTTTATGATAACATATTACATTTACGGCATTTTTTGTTACTAATTAGTTCCATTTAAGAAAATATATTTTGGGCCCGAGTTTTTTTTTTAGTAAGTTTAAAACAAATAATTAATAAGGGTAAATAACAACGCGACGATAATACAAAACTTTACAACAGAGACATTTGTCAAAAAAATTTCATCTGTTATAATGCATCTGTCAAAACAATTTTTGTAAAAATTTAAAAAACATTTGTCGAAAATGGCAACCTGCAAACAACAGCTGTCAAAAACAACATCAGTCGAAAATGACATATTTTAAAAAATCATCAGCCAATAACAACGTGTAAAAACCATATTCGTCAACAATAATAAATAATTATTTGACATTGTCAAAAATACCATCCGTTAAAAATGAGATATGTCAAAAATAAAATTAGCGTCCTTTGAATATGATTTTTTTACATTACATTTATCATTTAAAACACTCTGTTAACCTATTCTTCTAACTAATACAATCTGTCAAAATTGTCTTAACCAATTATTTCAATAAGTTTGGTTTAATTTAGTTGTCGTATTCTTTTTAAATGATTTTTTGTTTTACATTAATCTCCTTAAAAAGCAATGTTTACGTACGCCTATGATTTAGAAGCCCGAAACATTTCACTTTGCCCGCTCATTCATTCCTAGAGTATTTAGACTATGAAACATGCGACCTGCAGTGGTTTTACGTTTCGTAATAATATAATTTGCCTCTTACTTCACCCTAAGATATCCACAATGCGCTGAACTGTTCCAAGATAAACAAAACATTGTGTTTTACGCGACAAAAGCCGTTAAACCCTATGTTTTCTTTAAGATCTGGATTGCAAATTATTAATTTCGGTTCATATTAGTATGTTTACTTGTTTAGAAACACTCTAATGCTACATTCTCCAACATATCTTGTTTAGTAAATTAACACCAAATTAAATTGTGGGTCTTATGCTTAAAGTTGTGTTGCAAAAAAGGATCTTGCAGACAGACAGAAAAGGGGAAATTTTTTCTTAATTAAAAAAGAAATTAAATATACAACTCATTTTTTAAAAAATTTAAATTTCTTTTGATAAAAATTTTGAAATTTTGCGTGTAGCAGATAAAGATAAGAAACTTAAAATAAAGACGCAATCCAACCCATTTAGACACTAATAATTGTCCGCTACGGTTCAGATTATGTCTGTTCGCTGGCAGTGGAATCTTTAAAAATTAACAAACTTTAAAATAAAAGCACCAATCTAAATGACCAGTTAGATTTCAATAAACCTCCACTTACCAAAAATGATAGGGTGTTTGTTTTTACCTTAACTTTTCTTTGTACAAATTATAAATTATCCCCCAAAAATAAATCCCAAACTCTCTTTTCTAATTATAGACCTATTCAGTTCTTCGCATTCATTAATTCCCAAATTTTAAAAATTTAAAGAAAAGCACAAAATTATACATGACAAAACAGTCCATTTACCAAGGATCCACAGCAGATCATTCATAATACTATGTTTTTTTCAAAACGGGAACAAGTCCATGGTTCTTTTTAAATCATTAGTTTATTACTAAGGCTATATAAGGTTTTTGACTAACGGATAATATGCTTCTAAACAAACTCCCTTTTTTACAGTCCTCCACCCAAACTTTTTATTCTAGTTTCTTTCCAGTCGACGTAAGTATGTCAATTATTGAAGGTCTCACTTTTAGCTTTCACCAAATTAATGCCGTAACTCCAGGGCTGACACCAACTTTCTCTTTTTCCCATTGCACCTTCTGCCAGATCATTCCAATTTTTTAGTTTGCTAACGAATAAAAAATTCATTCCAGTATTCCCGTTTCTCGGGAATATCTAAGCTTGATTTAAAAACAAGGGGGATCTCTTCTCAGGATTTTTAACTAATTTTAAAACACAACCCTGTTCAGTCTACTGTAGATAACTGAAAAAAAATTACGAGGACCAAAATTAATAGAATTGTTTTAAAAATTAAATTTAACAACAAACCACCATTACCGTCTTTTAACAAAAGGTGCATAAACCTAAAAAAAACCCGAATATAAAAAGGCCGCCTTTGTTTTTTTTATGGAAAAATTTAAAAAAAACTATTTTTTTTAAAATTTTAAATTAAAATTTTTTTTTAAAGAAAAAATTTTTTTTACAGTTTTTTTTTAAAAAAAAAAAAAAAAAAAAATTTTTGTACGGTTTTTTGGTTTTTTAGGTTCTAGAAAATTTTTTAAAAAAATGGTACCGGTGGTAAATTTTTTTAAAATTTTTATACCCCAAACAGCTTTTTTTGCTCTTAAACTGTACTAGCTTTTTTTTTGTTTTTAAAAAAATTTTTAAATTTAAAATTTTTTTTCATCTGTGGAAAAACATACCTGGGTTTTATGAACACTGATATAAGTTTGTCGTTTTAAAAAATATTTAAAAAAAATTTTTTTTAAACCCCCCAATAAAAAAGGCGGGGGTCAACATTGACAAAAAAATATGTTTGATGATGACATATTCGTTTTTTTAGGTAGCGTACACGTAATAAAATTTTTTTTAATAATGATTTGTAGTCATTTTTAATGCGCGCCGGTTCAAGGGCTTTTTTGTGGGGGCGGTTAAACATTGTTAACAAAACAAAAGTTTAAATTTTTTTTTTTAAAATTTTTAAATTTTAAAAAATTTTTCCCAAAAATAAAAATTCCTTTTAGGGGGGGTTTAGTAATTAAAGGATAAGTTTTAATAAAAATTTTGGCCGTTTGGTGTTTTCGAGATTACGTTTAACGGGGGGGTTCCCGTCTGGATGACATTACCCAAGACGTTAATGGGGGAAAGGGGGTTTTGCTTGGGGGAATTTCGGGTACATGGACAACGTTGACTGCCCCAAAAAAAAATTGGGGTTTAAAATTTTTTAAAAAAACCTGTCCGCACAGTCGGGGTTTAAAGGCTTCATACGGGTCGCGTCGGCTGCCCAAATTTAAAAAAAAACAAAACCTTTAAAAAAAATTATTTCTTTGACTTTTTCACTGGGCAAAATTGTCTAGCAACACCTGTTTTCCACTGGTAATACTCTTACCTGCACTTACCTGGAAAAAACCAATTTGATGGTTTCTCAGCGAAAAAATTTTTTAATTTAAAAAAAAAGTATTGTAAATCGTGGTCTGACAATAAACATTTTTTTCTACTAAAGTTTGGCTTTTTTTTTTTAAAAAATAGTCTTGTCGAATTTTTTTTGGGGAAAAAAAAATTTTTTCCTTTTTTTTTTTCCCAAGTTTGTTTTTTTAAAAGGCCCAATTTTTCGTTTAAAATTTTTTTTAAAAACCCTGCTTTTTAAATTTTTCCCAAAAATTTTTAAAAAAAAATTTATAAAAAAAAATTATTTCCCCAAATTTTTTTTTTTTTATGTTTTTTTTTAAAAATTTTCTTTTTTCTCCCCCGAAAAAGCCATTTTTGGGGAAAAAAAAGACAATAAACACTGAGGCATTCCCATAGAAAGGAATTTAAACGCATATAAATCGGACATATCTTGATAGACCTGGAGCCGAGAGGGTTTTTGCTTTATAAAGGGGCCCCCACCCCTTTGGGGGGGGGGTAGAAAACTTATTCCCCATTTTAAATTTCCCCGGGGATGGCATCCCAAAGGGGCTTTTAGGAGGGTTTAATTTTCAAACGTGTAAGTAATATCCAAAAACCCTTTTTGGGTCATAGGCCCCACTTTGAAATTATTGGGGGATTTAAAAAAATTTTTCCCCATTATGGGGCCCCCCTTTTTTGGGACCCCCGGGTTTAAAAGGCGTTTTTTTAAATTTATTTTTAACAATGATCACAAAACAACGGGGGGTTTTATGTCCCCCAAAGGGGGAAAAAAATTTCACTTTTCGGCGTATGGCGGACCAAGGACCCCCTTTTGGGATGGCATATTGGGTTCGCGGACTTTGGCGCCCCTTTTTTTAAAAAAAATAAATTTTAAAGTGGGGCCTAGACCCCAAAGGGGATGGATATTATTTTCACGTTTGAAAATTCACCCCTCCTAAAAGCTACACTTTGGGGGCCATACCGGGAATTCAAAGGGGGAAAAAAATTGTCTATCAGCCCCCAAAGCCTCGACGTGGGGCATATGATCAAAAAAAACCCCCGTTGGGCTCCAGGTCCCTTTTTTTTATAAAAAAAAAGCTATATTTCAAAAATTTAATGATGTATACAAAGAGACAAAGATACGTAAGCAGATATTTATAAAAAAAAATTTTAATTAATTTTTACATGTAAAGCGGCAATAGAAAATGAGGATAGAAAAAGAATTTTTTTTAAATTTTTTTTTTTTAAAAAAAATTTCACAAATGGATTTTACATTTTTTAAAACAGGAAACCCTAAAATTTTCACCCTCGGGAAATGTAATTTAAAAATTATTTTTTTTTTTTTAATTTTTTTAAAAAATTTTTTTATTTTATTTTTTTTTTAATTTAAAATTAATGGGAAAAAAAAATTTTTTCTAAAATTTTCCCTTTTTTTAAAAAAATATGTAGCTTTCCCAAAAAGGGGGGTTTTTAATTTTTGGAAAGTTATTTTTAAAAAGTTTTTAATAAATTTAAAAAATGAATTTAGGATTAAAGATAACGAATCTTGATGAAGTAACAAAATTAGTAAATTTGGTATAAAGAAAACAGAAAAATCCAAAACTTCTTATTAACAGGAGTTAAGCAATTGGAGTGTACATAATATGTAAACAGAACATCACATTTCACCTTCGAAATTGTAAATTTTAAAATTCACTCTCTCGAAGGTGAAAATGTATATTTTTTCATAATTTTTAATTTAATAATGGGATAGTTTGTCTATGTCTTGTTTAAATATTATGTACGCTCCAATTGCTGTAACTCCTGCTCGACAGTAAGTTTTTGGACTTTTTCTTTTTCTTTATACCAAGTTTAATTTTGTAACTTCAAAGTCGTTATCTTTTTTTTTAAAACTTTTTCAATAACAGTTCCTTAAATTTTAAACCCAACTTTCAATTTCAATTCTTACTTGGAATCTTGATGATGTTTTTACCAAAGCTTTTTGGAATTAGTTTTAATTAAATTTTGTACGAAATACAAAATTTCTTTTTTTCTACATTCTTACTAATGGCCACAATCAATTTTCAAGTTAATATATGTAGTAACAATTTTTTTTTTGTTACTACAAATAAACCCATTCTAGCTGGTGGTCATTTTACGGATTATGCCCTTGTTCTCTTTTTTATTATTCAGTCATCCCCAAATATAAGATTTTTCTTACACCATGTGTATATCCACTGATGTTTTCTTCAAATTTTGTTAGGCCCAGAAATAAATACTCTTTAATATTGGAATCTTTATTAAGTTATATAAATTGTTAAAAACTATAAACTACAGTATCAATTTTATTTGAACCACTAGTCTCCCCAATCTACAATTTAAACATATTTTTAGAAAACTCAGAAATATATTTTTAGATGCTATTTTTTTAAGAAGCCAATACTACGAGAAACCTCTTAAGCCCTTAAATGTAATATATCATTTACTTTATGAAGCAATTAAGTTGTCCTAAACTGTCAATTTTGTATAGAAAGTAAGTATCTTTTTTGGCATAGTTCGTTTTGAACGATTTTCTGACCATGTTTTTTGAGGAAATTCTTTATGTTTTTAAACGACGCTCCAAAACCAACTTACTGTCTGATATTTTATATCATCACACAGTCTTGACATATATTTTATAAAGGCAAGATCAATTTTCCGACCGACGTTACGTTTTAAACATATGGCCTGAGTTTTTATTTTTTCTTTTTTTTTTTAAAATATGATTGGTTTACAAAGATAAAGACTTTTTATTTTAAATAAATTATTAAATTTGTATACGATATGGAAGTTTTATGTCCAATAAAACAATTATTCTGATATCGTAAAGGGTAAAAAAGTGTATGGTTTTACACACCTTTGTTTTCTTGGCTTTTAAAATAAATTTGTGGAAAAAAAAATAAGTTGCCTGACAAATATCTATTATGTAGGCACCGCACCTTTCAAAGGGGGACAGGTCCTGATTACTTCATAATATAATGTTTTGGGTTAGCCTTTTAGGATGCTCAATAACACACACGAAAATCCTCGACAAACTCAAACAAAATGATGAACTAAGACGAAAAGACTGCTTTATATTCAACACCTGCAATTTGCCTATAACCTACGTAATATACGAATAAGTAGGACAATAAGAAAATTTTAAGTTCGGACCTACATGCGGGTACCCAAATATATTAAGTTTTACGACTAACAGTAGCAGGTAAAACGAGACATCAAAGAATTATTGTGGAACGTACCATGCCCAATTTAAAAATTTACCCCAAATTTTAAAATTTTTCATTTACATTTATTTTATTCGGGTTTTTGCAAAAGGGTTTTATTTTTTATATTAAGGTTAAAGCTATCCAATTATTTTAATTTATAAAAATTTTAAAAAAATTTATTAAATTTGAAAGACTATTGTCCTGGGAAAATAAGAATTTTAATTAATGGGTTTTTTTTTAAACTTAAATTTAAAATAATATTTAAAAAATATGATTTAAAAAATTAAAAATTAAAATTTTTTAAAAATTTGGGGTGTTTGTTGTTTCTTTTAGGGGAGTTTTTTAAAAAGTTTATTAATTCTATATTTCTTTAGGTTTTCCTATAGATTTCAGAGTTGCCCCATATTCGGGAAACCTATATGTCCAAACCTTGTGTGGTTAAAGATAAAAATAGGCATTTTTGTTCAAATGAAAAAAATCCAAATTTTAGAGAACCCAACACTTTGTTTTTAATATGTAACTCCCTGTATAAAAAACCGTTACAATTTTACTTACCGTTATCTTAGCTCCATATTATTTGTAAACAACCTATTTAACGTTCTTAAACAAATTGTTTGTCCAAGTCTATAAAATTTTGTATGATTAACAAAAGTAACAATAAGCAATAGTAAAAATATTAAATAAACACTTGAACATTATCCCTTATTAACACATGGTATTTTACGTTCTGTAAACTTTGCTTTAACGGTACCGTGTTTGGCTGCTCATACAATCTATTCTAAGTAACTAAATAAATCAGAGTTGAACTGGGTTTGAAAATTTTAAAGACCTTTTAAAAAAAAATACTATTTTAACATTTCAATATAGTCCTTAGTGAACGTTATGTTTAAAAAAAATAAACATATTAAGAATTGTCATAACCCATGATGTTTGGATGTAAAAAAAGGTTTTTCACTTATGAACCAAGAACATACCTATACAGGGTTATACAAATTAGGTGTTCACCATAAACTATACTTTATTATTAGCCAAAATACAAAAATGTTTAAATTAGCAAACTAGTAGCATTTTTACGCCCTTTTTAAGATTAAAGAATGCAAAATAGCTATTTTTGTGCCAATGGCATAAAAAGCATTTTTACGCCTGTGCACAATGCTCAAGATAATATGAAAAAACGGCCGAAAATCGTAACTTATGCAAATAAAAACGTTAAAATTCTCATATAGAGTGGGCTTAGTAACATTTAAAAGAATGAAAATGACTTAGTAGATAATATTTATTACATTTTTTTTATTATAAGAGAAAACCACATTAGTCGCCCTAATGAAGGATTTAAAAACAATATATAAAATCATACTAAACCTGTCCTTTCAACAAAAAAAAAAAATGGAAATAATACTTAAATCATATTTCAGATTAACTTAACTGTTGATATTATACCGGCTGCCGTAAAAACTTTATTATCAATAAGAAATTGGTTTAATCCTTATCTGATTTCCTTGTTAGTTCATCTGTGCTAGTTCAATCACTCATCTCAACATCAAGAGTTTTAGGAAATAGGCTTTCTAAGTCTGATAAACTTTATAATTAGGTATTTTTTTATTTCAGTGTCGGCTTCTCGTTTTTCTTTTTTCAAAGGTTGTCTGATGGTTGAATAAATGGATCAGGTGTCAGTGTTAAAATTTTCATTAGGTCGATGTTGGTATATATCTGAGATGATTTACAGGTGTGACTAAACCGATGTTTTCGCACCTCTTTGTTACGTGCCTCAAAAGCGTCTTCAGATAATTGTCCTATATGCAAATTAAAAAAAAATAATTATGTCACAACCGTGACTTGGCTTGTAGTACCAACTATGCAAACCTAAATATGATTGTCGGGTATCTGACAATAGTTAACCAAACGTAATTTAGTTAATTTTGTAATCACTAGAAAGAATTCGGAGAATTATTATGACCAGTTAAATTAATTTATATCTATGCCTGTTATTTCAGAGCTAAGATCTAGATTAGAGAAAAACTTTCTGGCGGTATTACCATTATTTGTGGACCCATATCCTGGTATTGGCTTGTCTACCAAAAGGCCCACTTAGGTTTAATTTCTGACTGAAACCTTTTTTTGTTTTGCTCTAAATCCTGCTTTACTTTCTGGACTTTGTAGTTGCCACGTCATAAATGGTAACTTGTAACCAATATGCAGTAAACACTCGGAACACCTTATAAGAGGCCTTCTAGTAACTTCCTCTGAATTCATTTGTTTAGGAGTGGATCCACAAATAATACAATTTAATGTTGCATTTGTCCCATTCAAAATATTGCTGGCCCTTCTATCTAACATGGTAAACAAAAAGTTAAATTTTTCCTCAACATTTTTTTATTATTGTCCTTGTAACTAATAAGATTATTTATAAAGCATATTTGAGATTTGTCTTCTCGTACCAAATTTGCATTTTCTTTCATTAAATAAATTATTGGTCTGCAAAATAAAGTTGAAGAAGGCCGATAGTGTTTCCAAATAATATTATGAGATGTGTCAACTAATTTTAATGGAACAAAGCAATTAAAAAGAGATATTCGTCTGTTGTATGACCTTAAATAATCGTTGTTTATAGAGACTGTGGCATTCATTTCTGTTTCCGTTTTTGATAATTTTAAGATAGTCTGGGCTATTTTATTTAAAAGTTCTTGTAAATAATACTTAGCAGAAATTTTTGAAACTTGCAAGCCCGCCGGTACATATTGGTTTTTAATTTGACGTAAAACATGTTTGCTCGGAAAACAGTCTTTATGATCTTTGGGAATTTAACTAGGCTTTGCGTCTTTAAAAAAATCTTTATTTCTTGAACAATTTTTAATTTCGTTTTAATGCCTAGGCAAAAATATTCCATATTTTTATTTAAACGATTAAACGCATTATCAGGCAACTTACTAAGATTTAGTTGTGTCTTGATATTGTTAAACATACGTTGTACCTTACTCTCTTCGCTCTAACAAAACCATTTGTTTGCAAGATCGACATTTTAAAGCAAAGCAGATTCTTCTAAAAAAAATCCTAATACCAGAGTAGCAGCTAGTAGCACTTAATTACGCTGTTAACATAAACCTAATAAATTGAAAAGTTTAAAAACACGAAAAATCCAAACATTGTTTTAAACGTATTTTTGAAAAGCTTTATTAACTTTTGAATTTGCCGTTTTCCAAATATATTGTTAGGAGGTTTATTTTTTCTAAAGTATTGCGACTGTTTAAAAAACAATTAACTAAATATTATTATGCCCATAAAGTACATACCTCTACGCAGTGCCAATCCAGTGGAGGGGGGAGGTCGACGGACACCCCCTGTCCCGTCCTGCCGGCGACCGTGCCTCTACATTCAACATTTATATTTTTATTTTAAAAAATCGGACACTATACTAAAAATACGGTAAAAAACTTCACTAAATAAATTGGCCGCTACCAAAACGGTGTGTATAGGAACCACAAAAAATCAGATATACTTTGCTAAATCTTTACTAATCTTCTGCTATACATTTTTTATACACATCTGGACGATTCAGACATTTCTCTTTAAAGGCATGCTATTTAAAAGGGCCTTATAAAAAAGTGATATTTTAATTATTGTCCATGGGCTGGAGCACTGTGCGCTGCTTAAAGTTGTTATTGGCTGAGGGCGTAAAACTGCTTTACGCTAGAGGTGCAAACAATATTTTTTGTTCGACTGAAATTAATGAATAAGCATTTTTTGTAGTTATTTTTTCTTTATTTTTGTTAACACTGGTATATTGGATTCTTTTGCTGATCAAAGAAATAATTACATGTGGTGTTAACAAAGTGGTTTTTAAATTTGAAATATGAGCCAAAGCAGTCCAGAAATAGAGAAAGTTGCAAAAAAGTCTGCCTACAGTTGTTGCCAGAAAAGAGACTAATTATGAAAAGGCATACAGTGAGTGCGTTGCTGGTATAATTGTCGGAGAAAAACATTTAAAACATGAAGCTCTCAACACTATGGTCTCTCTCAGCGTACTTTTAACATAAAGGTAAATAAATAAATTAAAGGGTACCTACAGGGGAAAAACGGGCTAAGTCAAATTTTATGATTTTGAGAAAAAGCAATTTTAAATTTCAAAACGCTACAAAAAGTAAAGTATTTTTCAACTATCTGAGATCTCTAGGTTATAAACAGCAAGCATTTTAAAAAATTATTGATAGAAAAATCAACAATTTATTGATAATAGATCGTGTAGACGTTCATTTTTCTGAATTTATAACAATTTTGTTTTGTGAAGTATGTTTATTTCACTCAAAAAAATCCAGCATTATGTCTATACCAGGTGCGTCGCCGAGCGGAACATAGGAAATCCAATGTAAATTTTAGGAGGTTAATTATTGGCTCCCCTGTACATTTTACAGAAAAAATGTAAGATAACTTTTTGAAGAGATCGATCTGACAAACCTTTGTGCCAAGTTTCAAAAAATTTTAATAAGCGAATATTGTATTATTCAATTAAATGTAATTGCAAAATTACCAAATTTTCGGTTCAGGTAAAACCAAACAGACATCAGCCACCAGCAAACAATTTGTTATTAAAGGGAATTTTATGCAAATTGCATATACATGCATATTTTGCATATTTTGTCCGTTTTGAAAAAAATGCATATTTTTGATACATTTTGATTTACCTGCATATTATGGTCATCTTTTCCAAAAAATTTTTTAAAACCATTTGATATCTAAATTTTTATCATCAGTCGGGCGGCTGACTCCAATACTCTAATCTTTTGGGGAAATTTCCCCGGTACTAACTTTAAAAGAGGTTTTTTTTATTTTATGATAGGGTTGTTGGTTTTACCCAAATTATTAATACTTTAACAATAACCCAAGGTTCGGCACAGTTTGGAATTTATAAATATTGGGTAGGCATAACTAAACTCAGGTTAGTATTTTTAGTTTGTCAAAAACCTTTGGTGTGTCAGCAGAGTGAGTTTTAATTGGCGAATAAAAATGGCGAAAATAGTAAAAACCGCCCTGGATTAAGGGTATTTTCGAGTTAGAATTTAGTGGAGAAAAAGTTTTTTGCAAAGCCTGTTCAAAATTTAAATTTTTTGTGAAAAAAAGTTTCAAGTGGATCAGCATTTAAACAGCGCCAATCGCGAAGGGACAAAAAAGAAATGTGCGCCAGTTCAGCAGAGTGTTAAAAACGCATTTCAAAAAAGTGGGTGCAAAATCTCAGTCGGAAAAGGAACTTTTTCAACAAGACTTGTGTCAAACTATGATGGCAGCTAACATACCACTAAAAAACTTCCCCAAATTTTGAAGTTTTCTACAAAGCCATTGCAAAAAAAACCATTCCCGATGAGTCGACACTCAGAAAGAAAATGTTCATTGAGTCTACGAGACAGTCCTTCAGGAAATAAAATCTTTAATTGGCGAGAAAAAATTTTCATCGTTGTGGATGAAAGTACAGATGCTTGTGGCAGATATATCGCACATCTGATGATTGGAGCACTTGAAGAAAATAATTCTACAAACGCATACCCAATAGCTTCGAAGCAGTTGGAGAAAACCAATAATGTGACGGTATCCAGATTCATACAGCAGTTCCCCCCGCTTCTTTCTTCCAAACCCAATGCCAGAAGAAAAGTTCTTAGTGCTTCTATCTGATGCCGCGCCCTATATGGGAAAATGGGACAAACCTTAAAGTATTTACCCCAATAGGGGCATGTTACATGTCTTTTTGCAGGGGATAAACCGAGTAGCAGAAACCATCAGAACAGCATTTCCGCTAGTAAATAAGCTAATTTCAAGTTTAAAAATTTTATCAAACCCCCTCTAAGAGTGCAAATGTATAGGGAGCGACTGCCGGGAAAGTTAGTTTACCACCAGAACCTGTAATTACCAGATGGGGAACGTGGATTAATGCAGCTATTTTCCCACCGCTGAACACTTTGATGCCGTTAAAGACTTAATTTTTTTGGGAGGACGACGCTAGAGTGTATTAAAGAAAGGGGACTTGTTACAAAGTGCAAGTGTAGCTAGAGATTTAGTTTTTATTAAAGTTCTTTTTGGTTTTTTATACCAGATAGGGATCACATCGTTAGAGAGGGACAATTAAGTTTAAGAGAGTCCATTAGTACCATTGACACTTTTTGGCTAAGTGTGGCAACGTTCCGGGTAAAGTTGGAGATCAAATAAGGCGCAAAGCGGATGCGACTTTAACGAAGAATGAAGGGTATAAATTTTTAAAAATAGTAAAAAATATCTACGAAAATAAGTCTTCTGAGAACATGTACCATGGCCTTATAGTATATTTCCCAAAACTTCAGTATTGTCCAATTACGTCAGTAGACGTTGAAAGAACCTTTTCTTTGTATAAACATATTTTCACTGATAGAAGACAATCATTTTTACTAGAAAAAAAAAAGTATCTTGTTGTCAATCCCTTTTTATATTTTTTTCCCAAACAAAAAATTGTATAATATTTGTATTATTTTTTGTGCTTTGTATATATGTATTTAATTTTGGGATTAAGTTAAAAACCCAATTATGTACCATTTTAAAATAGTAAATAATTGTATCTTGACCACATAACTAATATCTGACTATGTTTTTCCCCACTTTTCACTCTCATGTGTATTTATTTTTCCAAATAAAAACCTTTTTTTGAAGATTGTACTTTTTTTTCCCCCCTATTTTGTTCTATTAATCATTAAATTTTATTACATATTGAATTGCATATTTTGAATTAAAGGCAATATTTGTGCATATTTTTATAAAAAAAGATGCATATATATGCCCCATTTTTTTTCAAAAACTTGTTGCATATATTCCGTGCTTTGGTTATAAGGCTTTGTCAAATCTGACGTACAACCGAATACAAAAAAATGCTTTTTTTTTCGTTTCATCAATCTCACAATCATTACATTCAAAGTAAAAGACACGTTAACATTATTTTTTAATTAAACCTTTTATTTAATGTAACAATTAAGTTTAACTAATAACAGTTATTACTATAATAATTATATTTTTTTTATTTAATATCTCCCGACTTATCGTGTTTTTGTCGGGGATTTTTTTTAGAATAAAATCTAACAAAAATTTCTATCGGATGACGTCAGTATCTCAATTTTGCTAAAAATTGGCTTATCCCGTTTTTTCCCTGTACCCTTCAATTGTTGTACCAGAAATTAAGGTCTTTTTCAGGGTAAAACATCAATTTAAGCAGAATTCACCTTATGTGTTAGTCCAACTCTGAAACAAATAATTTACAGAAAGCCATTAGTGGGCAGCCTGATTTAAAATATGGTGTGTGTTTATATATGGAGTGTCAGTCGCATTTGGATTATTGTTTTCAAATTGTTCTTTGGCTAATAGTATGTATATGCTATTGTATACGTATGGTATATATTACAAACGGTAAAGTCATTGGCGTTTTAAATTCCTGCATAGAATTAAATACTTAATATAGAGGGTTAAACCCAACGCAACGCAATCACAAGTTAAACCTAATAATCAATGTAGTCAAATTATGTATTTAATAACGAAGTGCACCAAAATATACAAGATAAAAAAAATATAAACACGCGTCATATTTTTTTTTTGCTGTTGGTTTTAGCCATACAGACAATTAAAAAAATACTTAAGGGCTCTTTAGTCTAAGATGACTAAAAACATAGATACGCATATAAAAAAAGGATATAGAAGTTATAAATTTGGCTATTTAGGGCAATATTTAAGGTATCTTTAACGTTTATTATTGCAAGAAACTTTTCTTGCTGCAGTTTTTCTTTTATGCAAAAAACTTACGGCAGCGCTATTTTTCCCGCAGTGGTCGGTGTTTTGGTAAATATTTTAACGACTTTTTGGGTACCAGCCTTAAAAAATACAAAAAGTGTGTCATTATCTAGGCACACTTGTGTCAGGCCAAGTTTCAGCCTGACGCACGTAGTGTGTACGTTACACAAAAGGTTTCAGCATGTTTTTTCCCTATTATAACTTCGATAACGTTTCACATAAAGGTATGAGATTTGGTATGTAAATTTACTTAGTATTTTAATTACCTATGAAAAAAATTGAATGTTATGTCAAGTGGTTTTTAAGATGCTCGATTTTAAAAATCGCCCCTTTTACTACCGACTGACTAATTAACTAACTCAATTATTCATTTATTGGCTCATTAAAATTATGGGGAACTTCCCAATGAAGTAGAAACTTAAAATTTGGTATGTTAGTAGGTTTTCGAATATAAGTAAAGAAAAAATTCTAAAAGCTGCATATTTTTACTCGGCAAGCCCTGAAATAGGGGCGGAATATCTTATATTTAGAGGGTATTTTAGAAGTTTGTAATCTGATTGAATGTGAATTTCTGAGGTCATAATTCTCTTAGAATTTAAAATTTAGGCAGAATTTTATTTAATTAACAAAAAATAAATGATACATTTTACCTGTCAGTCCCCAAAATTAATTTTACTCGGAAAAAATAACTCTAAATCCAAGATTACAGACCTTGTCTACCTTTAAATAATACTGTTAAAAAGGTAGTTATCACATTTTCTCAGAAAAAAATCCATTTATTGAACTCAGGAAAAAGAGAAGAAACACTTATGTAACATAAGGAACAAGTCGCATCCAAAAATTTTGACCCCTAAAGTACTCAAATATAAAATTAAACCAAGTTCTATTTTGACTTGCAAAACTTTTTACTAATATATCTGTATTTATGAAAAAAACTGTTTGTATTATTGAAAAAATAAATGTTCAAAATGTCCCTATTTTGTATTCGCTCTTAAAAGGCTAATTTATGGACTCATTTCAGTCCGTAAAATAAATCTTTTTTAAACTTAGTCCAATTCAGTCGTTCGCAATACAACATTTAAAAACCTTTTTTTTTTTAATTTTTACATATATCAAAAATTGACTGGCGTCAAACGACTTATCATACATAATAAAAAGATTCATTTATCATTTGAATGGTAACCTTCTTCTTCTTCGGGTGCCATATGCTATACGGCACGTCGGCGATTATTTGTCCATTTCATGGTCACAGAATAGCCATGGAGCCCCCCTCAGCCTGTCTAAAAATGGTTGCGGCATCCAGTATACCACACCAATTTCTTATATTGCGGAGCCAAGAGTGTTGTTTTTGACCTGGCCCCCTTCTACCTTCGATCTTTCCTTGCAGTATTAGCTTTGGTATGGAGGACACTTTACGTTTTTTTACCGTGTCCAATAGATGTCTTTCCATGCCAGGTCTTCGTAGAACTTTATCATTAGTTGTGTGGGCTGTCCAGGAAATACGCAGCAATCGGCCTAGTGTCCACATCTTAAAAGCTTCGATCCGATTTAGCGTTCTGGCTTTAAGTGACCAAGTTTCAACACCATACAGTACAATAGGCCACACATAACACTGCACCCAGGGCCGATCCTGTGACTTTGGCCGTCCCGTGCAAAATAGAAAAAGCCGCCCTTTCTTGACAATTTTTTTGAATAATATTAATCTTTGTATTTTAAACTTTTTCTAAGTTGTAAACAACGTAGACTTCTTAAAAATCAGTACTTACCTTTATCTAATTACTTCTTTTTTGTAGGTAGAGAAGAAAAAAATATCAATTTAATAATAAAGAGGAGAAGGAAATACTAAACAAATGGAACTTAACTAAAATTAAAATGATGTACATAATTTTAATTACAATATTAACATACTTTACCTTGATAATTGTTAAACAAAAATAAAATCTTACCAAATTGAAGCACAAAAAATTACATATTCTTATTCTATAATAATACTCGTCTGCTTTTTTTTAATGCAAATTCATCTATTACGGTTGACAAGTCTAAATTATTGCAAATGTTTTATTCTATAGATATTAATGCAAGATTTGTCAGTCTTTCTTGGGACATTGTAGATCTTAAATATTTTTAAGTTTGAGCTTACTAAAACTTTGCTCTCCCGATGCAACAGATACTGGTAAAGTAAGACATATTCTAATGGCTACTGTTAAATTAGGAAAACAGAAACATAGTTTGTTTTTAATTATCTACGTTAAAATGTCCTGAGGTGTTTGCAAACTTGCTACAATGGTCCTAAAGGCTAAAATTTAATTTAAAAGTTCTGATATTTTTTTTGTTTTGAAAAAAAATATATTTCTTTATTTTAAATTCGGCCGCCCCGAACTTCGGCCGCCCTGTGCGGGCGCACCGTTTGCACCCCCGCCAGGATCGGCCCTGACTGCACCACACGTATTCGAGTGTGTAGGGGCATATTTGTGTGAAGAAGTATATTCTTGAGTTTAAAGAAGGTTGTTTTCGCGCGACCAATTCTTCCCTTTACCTCGTCATCACATTCCCACCTTTCATTTAGGGAGGAGCCAAGATAGTAAATTTGGTGATACGCTTAATACTTTCTCCGTTGATGTTGAGAGGAATATTATGCTAATTTTTGCTAATCATCATCATTTTTGTCTTGGTAACATTTATATGTAGTCCGAACCTTTCACCGCATTCGTTGATTTTATTTAGTATTGACTGTAGGTCTTCAATGTTATTAGTCAGGATCGCGGTATCATCTGCGTAGCGGATATTGTTTGAATGGTAACCAATATTTTTAAAATATGAACAATTTTCTTAAATGCATTAATTATTGTGTCTTTACTGCCTATAAAAAAAACCTGATAATAATAATAATAAACACCCGAACACGGACTGATTAAAGAATATGCAGGAGCCCCAGAACAAACCGCGTCCGTCGTCGAGTTGTCATTGCAATAGGCCTTTTCATCATGTGACAAGCGCAAGCGCAGTCGCCATGTTGAAATGGCGGCAATTCAAAAGTTTCGTACTGTTTTGATCGACAATGGCTGGGAATGCAGTATTATCTCCCCAATTAAATCATTTACTGGAAAAAATCGTTGATGGTGCTTCACTGATTTATAATTCAGTTAAAGCCCATAATTGTACGCAATTAAAAAGGTAGCTTAAATGTCATGGACGTCTTTAAAAAGGAAAAAAAAGTGAGCTGATTGAGAGGTTAGGCATCATTACTTCTTTACTATACAAAAAGTATCTATAATTTTATTCTAATTAGGCCTACCACATATATACAATTGTTATATTGATTAAATTGTATTGTATTTAAATGATTTATAGCGTGTATCACTCTTACATACTTCATAACAACACCGCTTCTTCGTTCCTTTTTGTACTGATATCATTATAATAATCGATTAAAAAAACCTATTTGCTAATTAAGGCACTTTTTACTTTATTTTCGTATTTCTTTTCTTCAATAACTATACTTTCTTTAGTATTTTTTTATTTTAATTATGTGTTTACAGGCCCTTTAACATGCTTGTTTACAAAAAACAGTACGAAAAAAATGGCTGATACTGACGTATGCGCACAAAAAAAATTGTGATGAAAAGGCCTATTGCGACATGTGTTGCAGATTTCAGGCTTACCTGCGAGCCAGCCGGCAGATCTCGGCTGCGCTCGCCATTGCCGGGTGAAATGATTTAACGATCTAGCACGAGGACTACCTCGATAAGGATGAAGAGATTTCGTGCAATATAATTTGTTTTTAAAATTTGACTTTACATCTATCTATGTTTTTTTTTAATAATTATAATAAATATATGTGAGAGTGTATATTTATTTAATGTATTAATTTGTAGTAAATATAAAATTGGCATCTACTTTTTTGGAGGAAAGCGGAACCCTAGAGCCGACACACACAGTGCCGCCACTGATGGATGCTCTTTTATACTTTGGCTAATGGCCAGTATGCATTTACTTAGCGTCAAACACACCACAATCTAATAATTGTAATTTTCAAGTTTATATTGGGTACAAAGTGCCAACTACCAAAACATGTGAGCATGCAGCGGTCTTTTATGCTTGGATTACAACTTAGAAGTTAGGATTAATTAAGTCTTTGTAGAGTTTATTGTAAAGTCCAAATAACTAAATTTATTAAAAGTGGAATACGGAAGTCCTGGAATGATAACGTTATTTTAGGGGGTAACCATGCCTTACCTAAACTAATATGGTCTATTAATAGAAAACCATGAGGCAAGGGCTATTTTTGAATGATTTTGTGTACGTTAATAATACCCATAAATATGCAAAAAAAGTAATTAATTATTTTTGGTTAAACCATGATAATAACTTTAATAATTTATTCGTTTAAATAGTAATGATAGTATATTTCGATTTGGAAACAACTGCAACGGTGAAACAAATCGCGGGTAAGTTGATTTATCTCAATTGTAAGTAGAGATAGAAAATATAGTAAATATATTTTTGATTAAGAATTTTACATAGAATCCGGTGGCATCCTTATATTTTTTTAAACTATTACTGATTTTAAGAAACAACTCAAAGTTGCCTTTTTGATAATATATATTATTTGGCTATTTTTCTCGAAATAAAATTACCTCTTGGTTATTTGTAAACAATTCAAGAAAAACCTAAGTATCTACAAGCTAAAAAACATATCAATTTTTTATTAAAAATAATAAACATTTTTTAAATCATGAGCTAATTGTTACCTTTTTATTTATTTCTAATTTCAATTAACTAAGTATACATTTTGTTTGGTAGAATGCAAATCAATTTTCTACAAAAATCATGATCTTCAGATTTACTTAAATATCACCCACAAAATGTGAAACACTTCTATGCATTCCCCGGTTCCAAGCGATAAACGTTTTCTTAAACATGTTGGCGAAAATTATTAATTTTCAATATTTCGTTATCTTTTTTTTTTTGTTAATTTCAATATTGCGTTTAATTTCTCGTGGAGTCGCTGTTGGATTTTCAACAACATATTCAACTGTATTAATTTCATTAGTTTCCCTATTTTCTTATTTATAATTCTTGTGGTGTGGTTTTTTAAACGATCCATTGGTTTTCATCTTATCTTGTTTTTCCTCTTATGATGGCCTTACAAGCCTCTAGTCTTTTAAAATTATTAATGCTTGGTTGCCTTCTTTTTGTATATATTGCGAAATACATCTGTGAAGCATTTGCATTATTTTTTCCGCTTACAATATCACATTCAGTAATATTCTATTTTTCAAACTTTAAAAACTCCATTTCATGTAACATAAATATTGCATCCATCGTTTGTTTCTAAGCGAACTTGTATTCTACTAAATATTTGCTTCGTTTGTTTCACAGCCAACTTGCGATCTATTAAACAAAATCCATACTTAGTTACCTAATTAAATTTAAGAATAAATAAAAAATAAACAATTAGCTAATAATTTAAAAATAATATTTAATATTTAAAACAAAATTGATTAGTTTATTGTAATGTTGATACTTCATTTTATATAGACACCCACAGTACGTCAGTACTTAGGCCTTAACCTTCATGGACTGTCCCAAGATTTTAAAAAATATATAATGTGTGCAAAATTTCAATCTTTCTAGGTTTTTGTTCAATTTCTTGCAAATAACCGATTTATTTAATAATAATTATAAAGCGTGGGGCATTAATAAAAAAACTTTATTTTGAAACAAATGGCCAAATAATATACAGAGTGTCCCGTATAAAAAAGGCAACTTTACGTTATATCTTGAAAGCCG
Organism: Listronotus oregonensis; assembly: GCA_019359885.1. NCBI lineage: Eukaryota > Metazoa > Arthropoda > Insecta > Coleoptera > Curculionidae > Listronotus > Listronotus oregonensis. The sequence goes on from JAHBCN010000747.1 coordinate 36,730, forward strand.
TAACTGATAAAAAAATGAGTACGCCACTGAATTTTAGGTAAAATTCTCTATGAGTATGCTATTTACTATTTTTTTGCTATCTTTACTTACAACCGAGATACAGAGGTGTATTAAAATCGTCAAAATTTGAAAAAACCTCCTCTACGAGTATTTTCTAGACGAATCTAGTTAGCAGCGATCTGTTTTTACTGCTACAGTTGTTTTAGAAATCGAACTTAAAAATGTGCCATTAGATTTGTTTCATCTCTTGTAGTTTTTCTAAATCTATCAAAAAGGCGCCAACCTGTACAGGGTCCTCCAACGAGAAACTAATAGCAAAGTATAGATAATAACAAGTAATTTAAATCTCCCGGTTGCTACCTAATTCTCTCAGTGACCTCGAGAGAAAATAATAAGTCACCTTTAGAAACAAACCAATAAATAAGGTGGTTCATTAAGAACATGCTAGTTGGTATCGATTTTGTTTTAATTCAAATTATTTGCCCGAGTATTTTTTAGATTCTTCGGAAAAAATACACAAGCTGGCTATTTAGCTTTTTAATTATCAGAGGGAAAGCTACAAATATGGCTGCCTTCAGTCCTCGACATATGATCATGTGCATATACAGTGTGTCTACTTAAGTTGGACCATATGAAAAACTTTTTTATTATAGGTTTACGAAAAAAAGTTATTGTTTATAAAAGGTTCTGCATGGTCCAAAACCCAAAATGCAACCATTAGATATAATTTTTTTAAGCCGTATACGAGGCTTCTTAAAAAATATGAATTTTACTCAAGAGTAAAGTACCTTTATTTTTTACAATACAGAAGAATGTTATAAAGTAAAGTTCTTTTAAATTAAAAATTATATTTGAATATGCATTTACAGCTATTTAGCATGAAAATTTAGGATTGGTGATTTTACTAATAATTTTTCTATTTTTTCTTCACAATTTAGTAAATTTGCCATTTTTACTGTAATTTCACAAATATGGACTTACTCTGACGCACAATGTTAATTATTTCATGTCAGTGCATCCTAGATTACGTTAAATTGTATCAAGCCAAAACAATTAATACAAAATTATTAGTAAATAATCACCAACCTAAATTTTTAGGCTAAATAATAATTTTAATTTAAAATAACTTTACTTTATAACATTCTTCTGTATTGTAAAAAATAAAGGTACTTTACTTCTGGGTAAAATTCATATTTGTTGACAAAACTTGTATACGGCTTAAAAAATTTATATCTAATGGTTGCATTTTAAGTGTTGGACCATGCAGAATTTTTTATAAGGAATATCTTTTTTTTGTAAACTTAATAATAAAAAAGTTTTCCATATGGTTCCAACTTAAGTAGACACACTGTATACAACTATATTATTTCAATTAATTTAATACTTAGAATTGTCGAAAAAATGCTGGTAAACATTAAATTTGAATAGATTTTTGCTGTAAAACTTTGTACTTATAAAATAGTTTTTAAATACTAATCCGGTTGACTTAGAAAAGCTGGTTTTTGTGTTAGTGATAATGGAAAACCTAAAACACGGTTTCTACGGATAAACTGTAAAACCAGTATTTAGTGTTAAACAGTGTATTTTTTAAGTGAGCCCAAGGACCAAGTGCAAGCTGGCGGGGGCTGAAGTAGCCCCCGAAAATGGAGGCAACGGGGGTGGGGGGGACAAAAGCTGTCTAACGACATATATTTTCAATCCAGTCGAGACGTGCACGGGGACACCAAGTCCGGAAAAGTTTCCAATAAAGTCTTCGCCAGGTAAGTAATAATTTGACTATACGTTTATTAAAAAAAAACCCTTTACCTGCATTTCACAATCTTATATTATTGTTTTTTAAACAATTTAATTTTTGGTTTATCGCAAGTAATCAGACCTAACTGCCGTACAAATGGCAGTTTTGTAAAGCCATATGGCTTTTTTGTTTCCTGGTTTTTGATTAGTTTAGTTTTTGTTAGAATGTTAAAAGATAATAATTATATTAACAATAAAAAGAGAATTAAAAACATTTTAACAGAAAATTAGATTAGATACACTACGATAAATGATTGTTCTAAACTGGCATAACTACATACATTAAAAAAAAAATAGTAAAAATAGAAGTAACAGAACACAAAAAATAAAATGTTTATATTTAATATATTTGAGAGTTTGGCGATACATTTTTGTACTTGGAATACAAATAATCCAACGATATTTTTTTCATTATTTGTTATTACTGACTATGGAGGGTAGAGAGAAGGAGAACTATTTTTAAGATGAAAAACTGTCCGACAAAATCCGTTAATTTAGGGTAGCGCTGCAGTAGCAACAGGGTAATTTTCAAAAAGAGCGCTAAAAGTAATTTGAATAGGATAGAGATATGGAAGAACTTTTATTCCATATTATAAATATAAATTATTATTTTATTTCATCATAAAAATTCATATTTTATATTTAATTAACGTGCACTAGGACAACTTTTTATGATACAAACTTTGCCCATGATTGTTTAAAAAGTATTTTACAAGTAAACACTTACAATATTTACAAATCTCCACGTCTTTTGACAGCAGTTATTCATTTTAGGTTACATTTACTTAATTTTTTAACTCGGCAAATTTCAATTTGGTAACAACTGCTATTTTCATACCATACCCTTTGCCTATGCTACGCCACGTATTTACTGCTTATCTGCTGGACACTTTGTCAATTCGTCTCCCATATAAGTTATGTCTCCTTCCCTCTATCCTCCATATAACTGACATAGGAACACATCAAACATCTTGTCTGTTTCTCTGTGTTTTTAACCTGTAAGTTACTTGCTGCTAGGCAGTCGCCAACTCCAGTTACCGCATCAGACTTTACCAGAAACCAGCGACCAGTCGAGACGGGTTACACCCTTGCCATACGGTTTTTATAATCCTTGTCTCCAGATCGCGTCTTTAAGTTTATTAAACTAATTTTAATGGCACGATTGCCAGAAGACGTGGACATATCCAATTGCTGTCAATATCTCCTTTCTCCCATAGCCGTACGTATGTACTTATATAACCTTACCTTCATTAAGTTGCGAAACCGTGTGTAAGTAAGTCAGACCTGACTGCAAAGGATTTACTCCAGGCCTTCCTGAATACTATTACGCACTTTTAACCCCCAATGAGTTTCCTCTGGGCCCTAAATCTCAACATCTGCAATCGCCGTGCTAGCAATTGCATGGTAAACCCCTCTTTAAACTTTTACTTAATCTTAAGTTTAACATGTGCAAGAATCGTTTGTTGACACTTTGTGTTGGACAGGTTGCATTGCTGTATGGTGGCTGTCTCGTCAAAATCGCTTTTCTATAATATTTATTTTGCTGCATACACATGTAATTAGCTGTATTTTTTATTAAAGTTATTTTTTACCTATCGCTGAAACCAACCTTAGATAAAAATTAAACCCAAAATCTATTTTTTTTAAATATTTTAAATTTGCTTAAGTTGCTAACGACATGTAGTCGAGCATTACCAAACACCCAATTTTGCCCCAAAACAACTATGTCTCTACTTATGACATTCTTCATTTTAATGCTACTTAAATTTATAGCACGCAGTATTAAGTTTTTTGCTATACTTCACGTCTAAATAAAAACCCCACACTAGTAATATTTTTACTTTAAATTAATGACCCAAACAGTGACCCTTGGGTTTTCATACAAATACGACGTGCAATCAATTTAATTCTTCGAACGTTGAATGATTTGCATGACTTGCGGTTATGGACACATATAGAAAAAGAAAAATTATCTGCTGATAAGGATCTTGGTTTTCAAATCAGTTGCTGATGATATGATAACAAATAAGTATATGTTTTGCCCTAACCTTATAGGCTAGGACGGATCGGCGCATAAGTACCGAAAACAATTCCACCTCAATTTTTTTATAAGATCCTCCTTAAATAGCCCTACTGCTGAGATAAATGTATGTTGCCAGGGGCCACTCATTGCGAAATTGTTTAAACAATTGCATGGAATTAATATTTTCCAACCGGACAATTTTTTTAATATTCTTTATTGAAATACAAATAAAAAAGGTCCTATGACTTTTTACAATAAAGTTAATATTTTTTGAGATAAGAATTTTCTCAAATTTGTGTACAGGGTCTTTGATTATATTTACGTGGCTTCTGGAGCCTTTATTATTAAAGACAGAAAAAAATGTTTTTTATAAAAATTGTAGGTTTTTTTCCATATTATCTTTTGAAATTATCAGTAAAAAAATATCGCAATAAAAAATGGAAAAATATAGGCAACTTCAACTTTTTTTAATGGAACACCCTGTATATTATGCGCTAAAATAATAGATCTTTTTTTTCTGATTTTATATATTTTTATATATATATATATATATATATATATATATATATATATATATATTTTATATAATATATTATTTATTTTTATATATATATATATATACATTGATGATTTTTGGATGAACCATTTTTGAGATATTTAAATATAAATGCATTGAAAAAAAATCATATTATTATCAAGAAAGCTATGAAAACAATAAAATTGTTTTAATAAATTTGACGTATTGATATTGTAAAAAGTTGAAATTTATCATTTTAACTATTAAAAGTAGTTTGTATTGCTTTTTTGTCGATGGGCTATTCAAAAGAACAAAAAATCGCTATTATGCGTCTTTTTTATGGTAACAATAATAATGTGACGAGATTGCAAAGGGAATATTACTTATTATATCCTTAACAACGGTACCATCTATAGATACTATTAAATACATAGTAAGAAAGTTTATTAAACGAAAAAGCTTTAAAATGAAGAAAAGGACTGCAGCACGAAATGAAAACAAAGTTTTGAATATCCTCGTTTTTTCAGGATAAATATTATACTTTTTCTATTGGACTAGCACTAACTACTTTTAATAATTTTAGAAAATCCTGAAATATCAATCTCGGATGCGGCATCTGAACTTAATAAAACAGATTATAAAATTTATTTAACCTTAAAATTTTCCAAATTTTATCCTTATAAATTTATGTCCGTTCAGAATCTTCCTGAACAAAACATGCAGGACCGACCTAAGTATGCATTGGAAATAGCTAGATTTATGCAGCAGGATCCAAAGTTTTTAAATAAATTTCTATTCACCAACAAGTCGTTCTTCACTTTAGCAGGAATGTTTAATCACAAAAATAAACATTATTGGTCCAGAGAAAATCACCACCAAATTCAGCAACACAACAATTTTATTGTTTCCATGGCTTTCTTGATACTAATATGAAACTTTTTGTAATTTTTTAATAATTTAACCTAAAATATCTCAAAAATGGTTAATCCAAATACCATCAATGTATATATATTTGATATCAGAAGAAAATGATCTTTCGTTGTAGCGCATAATATTCAAGGTGTTTCATTTAAAAAAGTTGAAGTTGCCTATATTTTTCCATTTTTTTATTGCGATATTTTTTTACTGATAATTTCAAAAGATAATATGGAAAAAAACCTACATTTTTTATATAAAACATTTTTTTCTGTCCTCAAAAATAAAGGCCTTAGAAGCCACGTAAATATAATCAAAGACAAAAGTTATTAAAGCTTGTGAGCGCGCTTAATAAATAATTAGAAAACAGATAAAAACAATAAAAAAAAAAATCTCTATTTAAGATATTATTATATGTTGTAAAAAGAAAAAATATATATTTTTTATTCTTTTTTCTAGTATATTTTTTAAAGGGCCAAAAGTACCCAAATTTGAGATTTTTTGAACCTTTAAAAATTCATATCTCCAGAAATATTAACTTACCGTAAAAAGTTATAGGACCTTTTTTATTTGTATTGCAATAAAGAATATAAAAAAAAATTGTCCGGTTGGGAATAACAATTCCTTGCAATTGTTTGAACAATTTCGGTTTAAACAATATGGCACCAGGTGGCTCCCTGGCAACATGCATTTATATCAGTAGTATCAGGCAATTTAAAGAGGATGGTATAAAAAAATAAGGTGGAATAGTTTTAGGTACTCATGCACCGATTCGTCCTAGACTATTAGAAAAGTGAAGTATTTAAAGTCCCTTCATCCGTCTGACATTCACTCCTACTTTCTTTTCACCCGTTACGATAAAAGAAATATTTTGGATATTTTCTTTCACTATAAACTGTAATAACATGCAAACTAAAAATAGAAATATGTACCTACAGATTCCGATTTTCAATAGTTTTGCCTGGTATTCGTTTTTAGGTAATATTAGGGAATGCAGTTTTCACAATACAGTGTTACTTTGAGAAATAAAGATGTCGTTAACAAAATTTTCATGGCACTCTTCTTTTTAGAGATACAGGGCGATTTAAATTTTTTAAAATTTTTATATTATTCTATTGTTATAAACTATTTTCCACTGTTACTTGCAGTCTGTTAGAAAAATTCTTTGATTAAGCCAAAAATAGGTTAAGTAAAATTTGTGAAAAAAATTCTCATTCTCACTTGCGGAGGGATGCGGCGTACGATCACTGGCGTAGCTGCGTATCCGAGGGCCCCGAGGCAAACAGGTAACTGGGGCCCTAACTATACTGCTTAAAATATAAGTACTTTAAAGGTGCAGAACTACTAAATTATTAGCTATTTATCGCCAGCAGTAGTGCAGTGTAATGCAGTAGATAATATTTAAATAAAAATAACACAATGTATAGCAAAGACTAAGAAAACCTACTTTGCAACAGGGATACCGTAAATGTCTACATTATGTAGCACCAAAAGTAAGCCCTAACATAACCTGGAAATATTTGCACATAGTTTGCGCAAATAAATAAAAAAATAAATAAATTACAATAATAATATTGATATAACGTGGAATAAAACTTAATCTATGAAATTCAGAATGCAATGGGTTACAAGACTAGATAAAAAATATATATATATAATATAAATATATATATATATATATATATATATATATATATATATATATATATATGATATATATATATATATATATATATATATATATATATTATATATATATATATATAAAAATATAAAATAAATATAAATAATAATAATAATAATATATAAAAATAACTCTGCTTTAAGATGTTTTGTAGGGAAGTAAAATTGCATTTTACTTTGAAATTCACACCAAAACATACTTGAGATATGTACTGTCATACTTATAATTAATAACGCGCTCATGAAAATAATGTTCAATTTTGAAACCCAATAATTTCCTAATTATTATATCAATGTTTCGACGGTTTCATACCAAGTTATGTTTCACTTTTTATTTTGTAGCGACTGTAAAGGGAGGATATGTAAACTTCTTAACGTGATTTATGTTGCAGGATTATTCGTTAGGGGCACTTCCTACAAATTTCTTTTTTTTTTAACCAAAATGCCATACTTAAAGCCCTATTGCAAGTTTAGTTTAAGCTATTAGAGATTTCGTAGCAAGGAGCTAAAAAAACGAACATTCTTTATGTGATTACATTATGTATTTAACTTTTTTGAAGGTCGCTTGGGGGCCCAGTGCACTACCACGCCTAGCCCTCCGATAGCTACGCCACTGCGTACGATTCACTAATTTTGAAAAAAAGTTTTAAGTGCAAAAGCGCTATACGCAGCCATCCAACGATGGATTGTGTTTAATAACTCTGCACGATCTACGGGTCAATCGTTGAACCTTTTGCTTTTAAGTTCACATGATATAGTGCGTACGCAGACGATCTGTTAGAGTCGCACAAACAGGTTTTAAAAGGCTTTAAAAAATGCATTGTATTTTAAAAATAAAACTTTTAATCAAAACCGGTCATGCCATTGTATACTTTGAAAAAAAACTCTATTGAATTGCGTTATCATTTTTTTAATATCTTATGAACCCAATCAAAATACGAAGGGTGTCAAAAAATTTCATTTTTTATAAATCGCCCTTTAGCTCCAAAACGAAGTGCCACACAAACAGAGCTGTCGCAATTACTTTCAAAAAGTAATTCAATTACAATTACCAATTACTCTTCTAAGTAGTAGTATTTATTACTTTATTTAAATTACCACATATAATAAATACGATACACTAAACAAATAAAAATTTTATACTAAAATGCATCATTCGTGCACGTCACACTATTCAGACTGCTATCTCGGCAAGTTCAACATTAAATGACTCTAAAATAAAACTTTATTTTTATTTTACCCCATTATTAACAGACTTTTCCACCAAAAAGTATAAAAACGGTGGCGGTAAGCGTCAATTGAAAATACTAAATAGGCGCGTTCGCCGGATTTAAAGCGGCCCGCCGTGTTTTAAGATGTTTTTTTCTAACTGGCCAAAATTCCGGCAGTTTTTCCATAAAGAAAGGTAATTGATTTTTTCGTAGTAATTCAATTATTTATTAGGTAATTGAATTAATTTCTAAGTAATTCAATTACTTTATAAGTAATCTAATTATTTTTTAAGTAATTGAATTATTTGCCATTCGTGAAAATCAATTACCCATTACGATTCCATTATTCTATTAATTAATAATCCAAATACAATTACCTTTTTCGGAAAGTAATTGAATTAAAGTAATCCAACTGAGAAGTAATTGAATACGATTTTTCAATTATTTTAATTCAATTACCGACAGTTCTGCACAGAAGTTTTGTCAACGGCAACTTTCATTACACGAAAAAGTGATACGATATTGTGAAAACTGCATTTTTTATCTCTACCAATAAACGAAATACAATGCAAACTATTGATAACTGCATACCCTGGATACATATTTTTATTTTTAGTTTTCTAACGTATTTTCTGCTTGGTTTGTTGTTCGGTATAAAAAAATCATTAATTTTCTAAAAAAATCTGCTAATCCGGAAGAACACTTGCTTCGTGGGTTAACCGTGTAATAAGTTCAATAAAAAAATAATATATGTCAGTAACAAAACATTAATAAGGTTATTAAAAAAATATTTTTGGTTTTATTTTTTATCTGAAAGAGAACTCGTATATTTATTACTTAAGAACATTATTAAGTAACTTTTTACGCCACAAACAGTAAAAAAATAAGTAAAACCTTATCTCTTCTTAACAACGAACATCTCACAAAAAATCCATTAGTGATAACTTAACAAAACTCTCGCTTCATCTCTAATCCGAGGGTTAAAATTGCTTGGTAGATTAGTTCCGAGAAAAACGAGACAAAAATTATAGAAATGAAAGGAAATGGGGAAAATAGAAAAACTTTTCAAAAGTAGATTTATCACTGAAAATTGCGCGATTGCTTTTTCAAAAGCTTATTTTCGCAGGAGATTGATAAATTGATGGGATTGTGCTGTACCATATAAAAATTAATTTAATCGGTTTGTGTTACAAATTAATGCATAGTTAATTATCACATTAATAAAACACTAAAAAAGGTACATTTTTTATTTATTTTTCCCGAGTTGGATCTTTGGCATAAAGCTAATTTATTTCATACTGTACTGTAAAACGCACTTTTACATACTTGGTTTTAGTCCGGAAAATTAACTTTTACAGTAGTGAGTCCGGTAAAAAAAATTACCTGACTAGTCCGGTAAAACTATAACAAAAATTCTTACTTATACCGATTTTTTGATACTAGCTGCCCTCTAGCCTCATTACTTTCTTGAAAAATTTCATCAGGAATCAGATTTCCACTATCGTCCTCCATTTCGTCAATTTTACCAAAACTGACTGTAAAAAACCACCAATTTTTGACTGACTTTACTTTTTACCTTGACATAAATAAAAACAGGATTATTGCGTTTCCTGGATATCTCAACGCAATCTTTTCGTTAAATTTAAATTTTGTGTCAGTATTGACAAGGTTTCCACCAGTATACAAAAATCCAGTCTCTAAGCCTGATTTGGAAAGCAAGCGCAGGGTAATGTAGATATCTTTTTAACGAACTAATTTTGGAGTGGGCACTAAAAATCTTGTCCAGTTCAATGCCTCAAAAACCCATTTAGGTTCGTTGTTCCAAAAGAGGCTACGAATATTAATTATCTACTTATGAGGCACCAAGTATTAATTTATCCTTGTGGGCGTTCTCCTGGAGAAAGTTTTCTTAAATAGCACAAGCATGTTATATCCATAGCAAGCACCTTTAAAAAAGGTCGGATTCCTCTTTTAAGTCAGAAAGTATTTCTCCTTTTCTAATATGTATACACTAGATGAAAAGCCTGTCTCCGCCAGGCGAGAGACAATATTAAGTAGCATCTGTCTCCGTAAGACGCCTTCCGTACGGCTAACGGTAAAAAAACACTTTTTTGCTCCTATTTTTGTCCCGGGGGCGAAATTTAAAAAACGGGCTTCGTTAGGTTCTAGCCACTGCTAAAGACTACCACTGTGACAAATTTCATGATTTTAGCTCAAGCCATAACTTCAGAATCACGTGGTCAGAAAAATAAATATATTCCGATTTTTCGGAAATGGCGTCTTCCACAACTATTAGCATTCTTGATTTAATTATATATATATATATATATATATATATATATATATATATATATATATATATATATATATATATATATCTACATATTGTTACAAGCTAGCTTCAATCTTTTGTTCTCCAACGAGCTATGGAAGACCTGTTGCTTTTAAAGACTGTCTCGGCTTCTGCTTTAATAGCTGCTAGTGCATCTCTTTATAGTCCAACTGAACAAGGCCCAAACTTCTTACTTTCTACATTTCTTTTTCTCTAGAATGTCTAAGCTGTAGCCACTGTGCCAAATTTCATGATTTTAGCTCAAGCCATAACTTCAAATTACGTGGACAGAAAAATAAATATATACCTACCTCCATATAAATATATCACATTAGAAAAAAAAAAATTATATAATATATATATATATATATATATATATATATATATATATATATATATATATATATATATATATATATATATATATATATATATATATATATATATATACATATATATATATATATATATATATATATATATATATATATATATATATATATATATATATATATATATATATATATATATTTACAAGATAGCTTCAATCTTTTGTCCTCCAACGAGCTATGGAAGACCTGTTGCTTTTAAAGGCACTATCTCGGCTTCTGCTTTGATAGCTGCTAGTGCATCTCTTTATAGTCCAACTGAACAAGGCCCAAACTTCTTACTTTCTACATTTCTTTGTCTCTAGAATGTCTAAGCTGTAAAACCCACTGCCTGTAGAGATTTTTCCTTCATCTTCAAAACTCCAAAGAATACCATCGAAATAGTCGTTATTCACCTGTTTTTGATCATATTATAGCGACCATGAAAAAAAGATAAAAATATCCTACAAGTGTTAAACTACTCGTTGAAAATCAAGATAATCCTTATCTTTTATTTTTCGAAAATTTTTAAAAATTACCCCTACTTAAGGTTGAAAATTTCTGAAAAACGAATGTAAAAAAATTGTCTTAGTAAAGCAAAATTAAGTACATAAGTGATAAATGAGGATTTATGAAAGTTAAAAATGCACCCTTAAGCCTTCTAAAGGGGTAAAATTAATACTAAAAATTGAAAAATACATGAAACACTTAAAAAATTAAAATAAAATATTTGTATTTTCAAGTCATCATAACTAGGAAACAACTATTTTTTGTTAGTTTTGATAAGAAAAAAAACCGCACGAAGGGTAAAGTAACTGGTATCAAAAAAAGATTATAAAAAGTCGTAAAAATAATAAGAAAAAAAGCCTTGTCTTTTTTTGCCTAAAAAACTTATGATAATTTCTCCTGGTCATTTTATTAAATTTGGGTTAAATATTACCCCTCCAAGGGGTTTGACCACCTCCAAAACTTTAAGAAAAATGTTTAACCCTCATACATTTTCATATATTACGAAAATACTTAATTTTGCTTTATTATGATAGAAAAAATAAAATAATCATTGTGTTTATATTCATCGAGATACAACCCTTAAATAGAAAGAATTTAAAAAAATTAAAAAACAAAAAATAATAATTACCTTGGTTTTTAATGATGAGTAATTTGATACATGTAAGATATTTTACAAGTTACAAGTTTTATTTAACTTGCACTGTTTGTATGTTTGTTAGTTTGTTCGGGTTAAAATCTTGCAACTGAATTTTAGGGCAGTTATTTAATAACAATGCAAGAGCCGAGCTCCATCATTTTACATCCAATATGGCGGGCGGGCAAGACGGCGGACTAGTTGTTTTTTATGCACTTCCATGATATGGGTATCAAATGACAGACTCCCAAAGATGATGGATTATGTTTTTATATTATGCTGTTCTTGCACAGTACACATATGCAGGGTAGTACTGTCGACCACGCCGTTGTCTTTTTAGACTCAAAGCTATCGCTGCTGGTCAGGCATACGTAGCCTTAAGTAGTATCAAATCACTAAAAAGGCTGCTTATTAAAGAAGTAGACTGTACTAAACTAACAGGCAAACGATCAAGCAACAAAGACGCATTAAATGAAATGACCAGACTTTGAAATATGTCCATCGATAACGTAAAAATAAAAAATAAATTATAGTAAAAAACATTTTTCAAAACAAACTTTCATTTACGTGTTCTAAAAAGAAAAAATAAGCTTAAAATTAAATCAAACATTTTTATAAAAGAAAAACTTGTCGCAAGATTTACCTATTTTATTAAAAAAAAAACATAAAATTTTAGGAATTACTAAGGTCAAGATCTAGTTACATATTGTATTTTAATTTATGTACAGTGCCATCCATTATAAGTGGGCCCACGGTTTTGACCCTTTTTTTTGAATTTAGAATTTTTAAACCAAAAATTTACTAAATGGAATAGCTCAAAGTTTTTTATGACCTGAAAATCTTTTTCGGGGTATTTTTTCTCCAACCGTCAAAAAATGTTGACATTTTTGTCTTATTTTTAGGTGCAGAAGCTATCAATTCTCATACCGTACAAAAATGTGCTCGTTGCTTAGCAACACTTTTAATCCTAGAATTAAAAGCAATTGCATTTGAGCTCTTTTGAATAACTAAATGTGTTAATTTGGACTTGTTTGGAGAGAAAATAGTATATATCATACGGACTAAAAGTGCTTATTTTTACTCGCAATTTTGCATTGGCTCGGCTCAACTGCGCTCCGCTTCGCAACTGCAAAAATTGCGAGTAAAAAAAAGATGCACTTTTAATTCTTATAATATAATATACTATTTTTCACTTGGTATGCATGGTACGCAGGTGAAAAATACAGGGACATTCTGCAATCTCATCAATTTTTTGACGGCATTTATTTCAAGGTTTGATGGTACAAGTCTGCCAGGATAAAGCTGCCGATATGTTCTGTGCGTAAAAGCATCTCGTTGATTGTTTCTAACGTAGCATAAGATAATATCGCGTATTTTTTGTCTGAATAAACCATTTTGATCGATATTGACTGATAACCTAATCGTTTAATATCTAACAACTATCAACAAGCGTATTTCAAAACAAACACCACTCATTTTTATATTTATATACAAGGTGCCACTATATTTTTTGAAACTTTTAAGACAAAATATCTTAAAAACTAATCGTTTTACTGCCTCAATTTTTATTGAGCCTATTAGAGAAATTTTTAAACTATGAAAATATATAAACGGAAACTAGTCATCCTATTAAAAAAATCGATTTCTCCTTGATAGTTGACACCACAAAAAAATTTTCAAGTCATAAAAAACTTAGAGCTATCCCATTTAATAAGTTTTTGGTTTAAAAATTCTAAAATCATATACCATATAAATTATGTAAGATAATTAATTGATGGGTTTGATTTAATTTAAAGTTTATTTTCTTCTCTTTAGAATATGTAAATTAAACCTTGTTTTTAAAAATGTTTTTTAACTATAAATACTTTTATATTTTTCTCTGGTTGCTAAAACATGCTTTAAAACAGGCGAATTTAGCGGTTACTCTTTTTAATTTTCGTGTCAATAAACTATCCTTTACTTTACTTAATCCACCCACAGTACTTTAGTATTTAGGTTAAAAAAAAGTCAAATTAATTAGGTATTAAAGTATATCCTCAGTCACCTTTTAACTGATATCCTACATTTTTTTCTTTAAAACTAATTAATGGAAGGCCCGTGTGCCTTGTTTAGTTTATCCCGGTATTTTTATCTAAAAATGTCTGAGCTCTTAAAACCTCGTTGAAACTTTCATTCCCTATATATTTTCCCATTTTTATATTTAGCCGATAGCGGCGGTACAAGCTGTATCGCTGTAGCAAAACTTTGCCAGGTAATCGCAAAGAAAGTCTCTAAAATATTAAATTTATAGGTAGAAACAAGAAGCAAGTGCTATTTTTCCTTGTAACGGAAAAATTGCAGTGATCTGCTGACAAATGCGAGAAAGTTTTGCACTAAAGGCCAAATGGTAAATCTTTTTGCTCTGTTCTTTCTGGTTAACATTTTTTAGAAAAGCGTTTTTTGCTACCTAATTTATTATTTCTTATGTCTCCTAAATAAAATAAGGAACAAAAATAAAGAAGTACAAATTTAAAATTTGAATTCAGATTAAGACTATGAAAGTGAAATAGGATACCAGGGTTTATGCTGGTAATTTTTTTAGCTGATATAAATTGGCAATAAAAGCAAAAAAACGGTTATTTTTTTAATCACTGTTATTTAAATTTCAATTATATTTTAACACCCACTTATAACGATAACTTAAAAGGATAGAAAAAAATTTCTTGTATAAAAGTTTTATGGTTTTTTATTTATTATATTTTTGGCATAATGAAAGAAACACATAAAGCTTAAAAAATTAATAAAAATAAAAAGGTTTATTTTTTAAAAATGTACACCCTGTATATTTTTATTTAGAATAAAAGCATATCCATCCTCATGTCAAATATATAGTTTGCTGGCATTTCGTTCACTCATTTTGAAAATATTTCAGTTTTTATTTAATATATATATATATATATATATTATATATATATATATATATATATATATATATATATAATATATATATATATATATATATATATATATATATATATATATACAGAGTAAGTCTATGAAGCGAGACACCCCTTTTATTGCCTTAAATATTCAAATTGGAAAAAAATGTTTTATACAAAAATATTTTGGTTTTCGCTGCTCTATATTTTGCCAACAACGTTATGTATGCAGGGTGTATCAAATAGTCTGTACAAGGACAAAGTTAATTTTTTTAAATGATTCCATATATTTTTTGTTACATTTTTGTTTTCTCCATAAAATTCTAGATACTTTTTATTCAGCATATCATATTCCTATATTCAATTGTTTACGAGATATTCGCATTTAAATACAAATTTAGAAGGGAGAAATCCGCTCATCTCTTAATGTTGTTTTACGTTTCTATGGTTTCAGCGGTTTTAGAGAGAGGCTTAATAACCATAGTAACTAGCTGAAAATGTGAAAACGACAGTTTTATTAATCTGTTAAAAAATGTTAAAATCGTTTTTTTCTTGTTTAAGGTTTAGCCTAGTTCTTCTGGTCATGTAATATCTAATTACTTAATAATTATTACTATGGCTGTTTTGTCACTCTACAAAAACCGCTTAAACCATAGAAATGTAAAAAAACATTAGAATATCTCGTAAATAATTGAATTAAGGGATATGATATGTTAGATAAAAAATATCTAAAATTTCATGCAGAAAAAAAATTGAATAAAAAATATAGGCAGTCATTTAAAAAAATGAACTTTGTCCTTGTACGGACTTTTTGATACACCCTGTATACATAACGTTATTCGCAAAATATAGAGCACCAATAACCAAAATATTTTTGTATAAAACATTTTATCCCAATTTCAATATTTAAAGCAATAAACGGGGGGTCTCACTTCACAGACTTACCCTGTATATATAAATATATATATATATATATATATATATATATATATATATATATATATATATATATACCTAAAAGAGAGAGATAAAACATTTTTCCCAATTTCAATATTTAAAGCAAAACGGGGGGTCTTACTTCACAGACTTACCCTGTATAAATATATATATATATATATATATATATATATATATATATATATATATATATATATATATATATATATATATATATATATATATATATATATATATATATATATATATATATATATATATATATATATATATATATATATATATATATATATATATATATATATATATATATATATATATATATATATATATATATATATATATATATACAGTATATCCACGGAAAAGTGTTGAAGAGAAAAACTTTTTATTTTTGATTTTATCAAAAAAAGCTACTCTTGGTAAAAAATTTTGCTACTTCTAAAAGTAAGATTGGGATAAAAACATTTAACATATTTTATACGCGGTGTTCAGAAAATTGAAAAAACTTAAAATGGTACAAGAGTAAAGTGCATTTATTTGAGAAGATATGGAGATAAGTTACTAGGAAAAGTTGATCAAAATTTAAAGGTAGTCTCTAATACCAAGTTTCGAAAAAATCGGCCTACTTTTATTTTTTTGTAATTAAATTTATTTTAATATCAATTTAAATTTTTAATATCAATTTATTATCAATTTTTTGCTGTTAAGTAAGCATTTAGAGCTGACGATACTGCGGCTAATGAATTATAAAAGCGAAATGTCAATAAAACTTGTCACTATCAACGCCTACTAGTACAAAAATTTAAAATTAGTTAATTGATAATGAAATTTTAATCACAAATAAATAAAAGTGGGCCGATTTTTTCAAAAATTGGTATTAGAGACTACCTTTTAGGTTTGAACAACTTTTTCCAGTAACTTATTTTCATATCTTTGCAAATAATTGCACTTTACTCTTGTACCATTTTAAGTTTTTTCAATTTTCGAACACCGCGTATAAAATTTGTTAAATGTTTCTATCCCAATCTTACTCTAAGAAGTAGCAAAAATTTTTATCCCAGGTAACTGTAACAGTACGTCCACGGAAAAGGTGTTGAATAGTAAAATACTTCTTTATTTTTAATTTTATCAAAAAAAGCTACTCTTGAAAAAAATTTGCTACTTTTTAGAGTAAGATTGGGATAAAAACATTTAACAAATTTTATACGCGGTATTCAGAAAATTGAAAAAACTTTAAATGGTTCAAGGGTCAAGTGCATTTATTTGAGAAGATATGGAAATAAGTTACTAGGAAAAGTTGTTTAAGAGTAATAGATAGTTCCTAATATCAATTTTCAAAAAAATCGGCCTACTTTTATTAATTTGTGATAAAAATTATTTTAATATTAATTAACTAATTCCAAATTTACAACTCATTATTGTACTAGTAGGCGTTGCTGGTGACAAGCTTTATTGACACTTCGCTTTTATAATTCATTATCCGCAGTAACGTCAGCTTTAAATGCCTACTTAACAGCAAAAAATTTGATAAAATTGATATTAAAAATTTAAATTGATTTTAAAATAAATTTAATCACAAATAAATTAAAGTAGACCGATTTTTTCGAAAATTGATATTAAAGACCACCTTTTAATTTTAAGCAACTTTTCCTAGTAGCTTATTTCCATATCTTCTCAAATAAATGCACTTTACTCTGGTACCATTTTAAGTTTTTTCAATTTTCTGAACACCGCGTATAAAATATGTTAAATATTTTTATCCCAATCTTACTCTAAGAATTAGCAAAATTTTTTATCAAGAGTAGGTTTTTCGATAAAATCAAAATTAAAAAGTTTTTCTCTTCAACACCTTTTCCTGGATCTATATATATATATATATATATATATATATATATATATATATATATATATATATATATATATATATATATATATATATATATATATATATATATATATATATATATATATATATATATATATATATATATATACCTAGAGAGAGAGAAAAAAAGAGAGAGAGAGAGAGAGAGAGAGAGGATTAATAGACCTTTCATTCTAAATAAAAATATACAGGGTATTCTAAAGGTAACTTTTTTATTTTTCTTAACTTAACTTAACTTAAGGTGCATTTGTATCTTTTGTTATGCTCAAAAGATAATAGATGAAAAAGTATGAAACTTTTATACAAGAAGATTTTTTCTATCTTTTTTAGTTATTGTTGTAAGTGGGTGTCAAAATATAAATAAAAACCCTCTACATACTGTTAATGTAAATATTTTGATTAAATTTATTTTTTCATAATTTTTTAGTTATGTGGTTTCTAAGTTGTAAGTCTACTAGTCTTAAGTGCATCTGTCTTGTTACTGAGTTATGGAGTATGCAAAAAATTGCCCAATAAAAGAAAATATCAAAAAAAAATTAACAAATTTATTAGATTTCTTTTCGTATCTTATTTAAGTTTAATTTTAAGCACTCCTAAACTGGACGTTGTATAAATGAAATTTATTTATGGCTACAAATGCACGTAGTCTTAATAATTAAAACAATTTTTACCTAAGGTGAGATTTAGACTTGTAACCTTTCTTTATTAAGACTTAACACTCGACTTACTGTGGAAACAAGGCTGTAAAATTTATTCTGCTGACTTAAGATTTAACTTTTTAATTTTATGGTAACATAAACTGAACAAACCATTACTTTAAATTACCTTTTATTTTAATTAATACAAAACAATATTTCATATAATCATGTTCGCTGGCGCGAAAAAAGTCTGCCAACACTCATCCTTTTTTTTTACGAGAGGCCTAGTACTGCAACACAAAAAGTAATTTAACTCTGTGGGCGTTTTATTAGAGAATAACCTTAACTGACATAAACACATTTTATCCGTAGCTACAGGAGCTTCGAAAAAGCTTGAATCTTTCTTTCGAGCCAGAAAACATTTCTTCCCATCTAATCTGTATATTCTGTATGTATCCCGAATCAGATTCGCTTAAGAACATTGTTCCCATATCTGGGGAATGGCCTTTTAGCATTCTTGATTCAATTCAAATAGAAGCTTACTGCTTTATTAATGTTTCCAAGCTTTGTTCTCTTGTCCACCAAAGGGCTGTAGGAAATATGTCGCTCTTTTAGGTCTTCTATAGGTATTTTTACAGCTTCTGCTCCGAGAAATTATATATAATTCCTTTTCTGGCAGCTTCCAACAAAGCAACACGTAGTGCTACTCTTACGCATCCCTTTACAGTCCAACTTAAGAGACCCCGAACTTTTCACTTGGTTTGTTTCTTTATCTCTAGAGTGTCTAAACTGTGAAATCTACTTTCCGCAGAGGTTTTTCCTTCTCCCTCAAATCTCCTAAGATTTTTTATTAAACTACCACACTTAGAACACTGTACGTTAGCACTTAGGCTTTAAGCCTTTGTGGACTGTCCCAGGATTAAAAAATAAGGTTATTTAGGCAAAACGATTAAATGTAATATTTAAAAAAAGTTTCTAGGGGTTTTATTAAATTTTATGAATGTAACAATATAAATATATATTTTTTAATATAGCTTAGGGTATTCCTTATTGACATACTTTAAGGCCTTTATTAGAATTATCTTTATTTTCTTATTAGACATATTTTTATAGGTAGCCTGAAGCTGTCTCCCAGAAGTCACCACGATGACATCTCCAGGCTTTCTCGATCTCCTATCGACACTCACATGCACCCGAATTTCCTTTACGGAAAAATTTTACCAGATGGAAGACCAAACTTCCTTACCGACTACGAACTTAATTTTCAAAATTACGGCCCGCTGGGAACAAATCACACAAAATGTTGCGTGACCAGTCCTTTTGTCAATGACTTAAACTTTGGACATTTGTATACTATAAGCAAAACTGAAAAGGTACACAATCAATGCACGTTTTTCATTTAGTGATGTGTAACTATATTACTGATTTCTTAGAAAAATAACGAATTATTAATATTTACACAAGTCTCCTCAACAAAAAAAATACAAAGAGAAAATTTATATATATATATATATATATATATATATATATATATATATATATATATATATATATATATATATATATATATAATATATAGATATATATATATATATATATATATATATATATATATATATATATATATATATATATATATATATATATTTTTATAAAATATATATACAAATTATGAGGAAATGTCAATACTTCAGGTAAGTAGTCAGGGTCCAAAAATAAACCATAAAGTCTATACCAATATTGGTCCGTAAGGCCTTCGTTTCCGAGATACAGGGTGTTCACCACAGAGCTGAAAATTTTTAAAAATTATAAAACTTAGCTTATGTTTTGCCGAACATAATTTAAGAAGAATAATTTTATTAAAAATTAAAATAAATATTGTTTAATTATACATTTTGTTTTATTTTTTTTAAATTTTGCTATAATAAAATCAAATGCGTCGTAGTCGTTTTTAAATCCAAATATCTCGAAAACGGTTGCTCATATTAACTTTTAACAAGTATACCTTTTTGACGTAAAAATGACGAAACAATTATTTAATTTACTTAAAAATGTAGTACAGGGCCGTACCAAGAAGTTGTGATTGTTCAAAATAGTAAAAAGACGTGTAGGTGGCTTCTCCTACAAGTAAGAGCGGTAATAAGATTGGATTTGAATTTGTCATACCAAAAAACCCCCGGATACCAATTTTTACTCCAATTTTTACATTATCATAGATTTTATTGAAAAAATGGAAAAAATAAATAAAAATTTTAACACCCTGTATTTCGAAAACAAAGGCCTGGCGGACCCATATTTGTATAGGCTTTTATGTTTATTTTTGGACCCTGACTACGTACTTGAAGTATTGACATTTCCTCATGAATCACCCTGTATATATCTTTAAATTTATTATTTTCAATCTCCTCGTTTTTATATTTTGTGGTTTTGATTTTTTAAGGAAAGTCAGCACAACAAAAAGCAAATAATTTCGATTTACCAAAAATGGAGTGATATTGCTTACTTAGCCTTAAGCTACAGAACCGCAAATTTTCATGAGGAAACAAGCATAGACATATAAATAAAATGCAACATTTTTGTGTGATACTGCTTGCTTGTATTATAAAATATTACCATCCTGCTTATCGAGGGTGTTTTGAAAAAACTCGGTTTATTATAATTCTAATAATCTAATTTTAGATCTATTTGCATTTGACTTGCTAACATTGATATTTTTAAAGGAACAGTACATAGTTAAAATTAATGCAATACTCAATAAAGCTTTAAATAATCTCAAATTTTCCGTGATATTTGCATTTCTTCTTTGTAATTAAAGATGTTTTGAGAAATCAGTAATAAATCAGTTACCGTCGATAAAGTATGAAGCTAATTGGTAAAATTATATTTGCAAGGGTTTCATTAGAATCGTGTAAACACGTTTGTCGCCATGTGCTTTGCTAGTGTTATGAAAATATTCAACCATCTTTTACCGTGGGTCATGGTGTAAAAATAAAAGAAACGTACGAGCATGCGTATATTACTTCGAAGCATAATATACAAAAATTAAAAAATAATAAAATATTTTTTATTGCACAGTGAAGCATATTGACAATACAAGGTGGGGGGCAAATTTTTAATTTAAACATTTATTAAAATATTTTATGTAAAAAAATGTAGCTATTTTAATTTTTTTCTTTTATTTAAAGAAGTGGAGGGTCATGGGGAGAAAACCAATTTTCATATGCGCAAATACTTTTTAAGAACAAAAATTTTGAAATACTTTCTGCAAAAAATTAGGGTATAAACTGCATTTGAAAATGTATTAAGCAACTTCCTAGGTGAAAAGAAATTTATGTAGGTGCAGTTTTAGACAAACATGACGAAATATTTTAGCAGCAAATAGCTTAGTGAAAAAATGGACTTATCGACAAGTTTTTATTTTCAAAATATTCTACTTTTCGGCGCATTAAAAAATATAACTGAACATTTTTTCAAAAATATGATTTTTTGAGAGTAATGTCAATTAAAAAGACTTAAAATTGAAATTTTTTTTTGTTTTTTCTTAAAAATTTTATTAAATATATATTTTTTAAACTTCTCTTTTTTCCTAAGGTTTATTGAAAATAAAATAATTTAAAAATTGATTTTTATAATTTTAAGCTGTTAAATATTTTTTCGATTTTTTTTTAAATCCAAAAATTTATATTTTTGAAAAATTTAAAATCATTTGTCTTTACACGTAGGGTATGAAACAAATCACTAGAAATTGTTAAACTTAAGTGGATGCATTTACGAAAAATACCCATTTTTTTATCTTTAAAGTAAAAATTAACACCGATGCCACAGATTCGAGGAGTGCAAATTAGCTTGATGATGGTTTTCGTTAAATCATCATTAACTTAATTTTTTTAAATACGGACCTGGGTTTTTTTATATAATTTTTTTGAACCCCTTATTATTCCAATTACAAAAATGTATAACACTTAATATTTATTAACAAATAGGGAACGCTCCTATAACAAATGATGTGCGTTCCTTGTCTAACTCATTGTCTCTTTTGGAAAATGTGTTTATTTAACAGAAAAATACTACGTGTTATACATCATTGTAGTTGGAATTATAACTGCTTTAAAAATGCAATAAACAATTGAGTGCCTAAAAAAAAAGTTGATGATGGTTTAACGAAAACGAAACGTCGTACGGAAAATATCTCAAAGTACTCGGAATTTTGCAACTTTCTAAAGTGGACATGGTTAGTTACGCAAATACACAACTTTGCCATAATTTAACCGACTTCGTGTCTCTTATATGTATATATATATATATATATATATTTTTATATATATATATATATATATATATATATATATATATATATATATATATATATATATATATATATATATATATATATATATATTGTTGTTGTGTTGTGGTGGATTATGTGGGAGGGACTTACAGTTGGCAAAAAAATGGATTATTAGAGAGCGACAAAAACTTTCTTAATGCAAAACTATATTTTTAAACGTATGGTTTTACTTTTTACCCTACTTTTATGTATTCCGGCGGGTTGGTACCAATAAAACCCTTGCAAGTATAATACACCATAATATATCTAAAAATGCGCCTTTTTACTTTGCTATTATTCCTAAAAGGAGGAAAGGACCTATGACGAACCATATACTGGCGATCTTCCGAGACGATCATGGCTGTGTTGTCCAGGATCCCAGGCTCGTGTAGAATGCGATCAACCCCCTCTTCTCGAAGAAATAAAATCACCAAGTACACCTTCTGAAGCAATTACCAAAGCTCCAGGACATTTGTCAATGTGTAGTGGAACAATATGTGTACGTATGTTTTTAGATGTTTTTATACGAGAATTGTTTGACTTTTACCATCATTTATTATTTATATACAGAAGAGTAGGTAGTTGTAAAGTTGAATTGTAAAATGTTTTAATACAATACAACATATTATGCTTCACTTATGCAACTAAATATTTTTAAGAAAGTAAATCAGATAAATGCATTTAATTGTATGACATTAGTTGTATTTAATAATAACAATGTTTAAAAATTGTTAGGGAAAATAATAAAAAATATATAATTTTGAAATAAAAAAGTATTTAAATATTCCAGAGTTTCGTAAAATCGTAAAAAATACTAAATCTATCACAAAAAATATTATTTTAAATTTTTGTGCCTGCACTCCTATAAAAAAGGGCCGGATGGTTTATTGTTCTCAACGTAAAAGCGGGAATAAATACATGGACATTAGCTGATGGGCGAATATAAAGGGTCTTAAGCAAGCCGCGGCGTCGTAATTTTATAACTAACTTTGTGTGTAAAAATAAGAGCAATTTAAAATACATGTTAAGAGTAATATATTTAAGTTTTAAAAAGTATATACAGACCTCACTTAACAATAACTTTGTAATAATAATAAAGCCTAACCTATCTTAATAATTAAAATCAATCAATATCTTCACTATCACTTTCATCAGCAGAAACTATTGGTTCATCAAAAATGCCAAAACTTTGAAGGGTACTGTTTAAGCTTTTAGCAGATGATTTTTCATATTGGAGATTAAAGGATCAGAAGATATTAAAAGATTACAAAATTTTCCTCCATGTTTTGTTTTCTTAAAAACTTCCGTGCATGAAATTTCTATTTAATATCTTTGTTTCTTGTTTCCCTGGGCTTCTTCCCCAAAGTTTCCCAATTGGAACCATAAAATATGATATTATATCAGAACTGTACTTTAAAGTTTTTATGGACGGAAGTTGGCATATTGTACCACGGATACAATTCTACAAATTTTCTGGCCGTCTAAATGACAGTAGTCTTTAAAACTATCAATTTTTATGAAAACCACTAGAAATTGTTAATAAATTCCCTTTGAATCTAAATATCAAATCTTGATCAATGCCTGTAATTTCCGAAGTTTTGAGCATTCTTAAAAACGGCGAGCAGTGTTGCCGTCATTAGTACTTCCAAACCAGGTTTTGGTCTATCAACCAATAGTCCCATTTCTTTAAAAAAAGTCTTGGATTCGTTTTTTGGCATTTGCAATTTTTTCTTTTTTTCCTGGCCTCCTTGCCATTGCTTAAATTCCATCTTATAAGATAGATGCAGCAAACACTAAAAACGAATCCAAGCATGAAAAGATGACAAACCAAATTGATATCTAGATTCGTCTTTAAATTTTCCCCTGTTTTAAAATCTTCTCGATATTTTTAAAAATCTTTGATGTTAGATTACACAAATAGCATCTCTTAGTTGAAGATTTTCAGTTACAGCATTACACAATTTGCCATCTATCATTGTAGTTTACATCGTTCTGTCACTGATAGCTCTGTTGTTTCGTGCCTAAACTGGACTCTAAGAGGTCTAAAAATCGTGTGTGGAAGGTCTGGGATTTTCCCAGATTACAAACTTATCTTTTGATTTCGTCCCCGTTAATGAGCTGGATTGGCACCATTGATGTTAAAAAGATATTAGATCTGAAATATTGGACTTCCAAATCGTTTTATGACTCCCCCCAGAACTCCCGTTACACCCCCATTTGCAAATTAAATGAAAATTTTTTAAATTTTCTTGGTTTAAAAAATTTTAAAACTTCTTTTAGGGACTCAAATACCCTTTAAAAGATGTATGATCCAGCAACTTTGAAGAGGCACTTAGCTACATCTTCAGAAATGTTTAGGTTTTCTGGGTAGCATCTTTTTTCTCGGCAGTTACGGACTCATAATTAGGATAAAGAGTTGACTTATGGCTTTTTGCCAAATTTTCCCTTATTAGATTATATTGAAATTTTGTCAATTTAGCCTCTACAAAAGCGATAAGGTTTTCGTCCGCTGCAAATGGTACTTCACATTCTTTTGAAGAGTTTTTTTATATTTTGATGCACGGGTTGGGGGTTGAGAATGCAACATTATTTAACACATCTGCTTCATCCAGTTTACCTTCGACCTAAACTTCATTTGAGCAGCAAATGTTGTTCTTCCGGGTTTCCCGATCTGCTCGCAACGGTTCAGTTCTTCTTCTTTTGATCGTTCACTCAAATCTAAAACCCAGTGAATGACCTCCTCTACTCGATGAAGTTGTATCCTGCATTTCGGCTGGTTGAGCTTCATTCATTGACGAAGAAAACTCCAACTCAATATTTAACCAATCTCGATTTTTATTTTCAAATGCAGTTTTATTTCTGATGCTGTTGACCATTTGTGTCATATTTCTCGATGATTATATAAGACTTTTGAAGACTCTTCTGGGCAAGCATTCAACTCGCATGGTAGAGGTCACTTTTCTTTCCAAATAACGACACTGCTCCATTTTTTCCTTGACGCAAATTCTTAACCAATTGACAAGTTGGCTTTTTAAACAAAGCAGATTTTGTTGGAAAACCCTGAAAAATAAGTTGTAATTTTGTTAATTATTTTATTACTAGCAATAGCCTATGTTCATCGGGGATAATGATTCTAATGGTATATATATATATATATATATATATATATATATATATATATATATATATATATATATATATATATATATAGATATAAAAATTAAATATAAACATATTGTACGTTCCTGGCTTTGTTCCGGTAGGGACAAAGCTAACATCTGACTTTTTGTCATTATTTATGGCTAATTTAATTGTAACTGTCGTCATTTATAAAAATAAATTTTATTAACAACAATATCATATAAAATTATTTACGAAATTTTCTTACGGAATATCCCCCTCGCTTAAATAAGTGACAAAACATTTTTCCCTTTGGGTCCAATATTAGAAAAATTTTTTTTTCCCTCTTTTATAAATTTTTGCCCTAGGGTTTAAAAAATTTTAAAAAAATCCAGATGAGTGAATTTTTTTTTTAAGTAAAAAAAATGAAACAAATAACTTTGTTTTCTATCTTGTATTATGTAGTGACAGAAGCAAAAGTTATTTGCTTCATTTTTCTACGCTAAAATTTGCTATCACAAAGTTATATGTACAACTCAATTCAGTATTTAAAATAAAATTATTTTTTAAAAATACATAAAACTACTTTACGTTCAGTAGAGTATACTAAAAATATTTATATAATTATGTTTTTTGTTTAAAAGTTTTGTTGTATTTACAATAATCGATCACCTTTTACCTGTATTCAAGATAGTGCAAATACATGAATGCATTTTAATAAATAATATGCAATATTTTAAAATGCATTCTAGATCATTTACCTGAGCCAAAGTAAAATGAATGTATCAGGTGTTTCAAGAGGTGCCTAACAGTTGTGTGAAACTGGGAAAATAAAAAAAAGATCTGGAATATAAACCAAAATATTTGATTTTACTACGATTTTCAAAATCAGATAGAGTGGTGTCAAGTGGACCTTGATATAAATATTTTGCGTAAACGTTAAGGTTATAGAACTATTTAAAAAGAAATAATTTTTATAATGGAATTAATTAAGTTGATTAAGAAGTAGCCTCCAATTTAAATAATTCTTTTTATAATTTGTCTTTTGATGATTTTAAAAAGACATTTTGTCTGCAAAGATCTATTTTAATACTTAATAGACTAAAGAATAAACAAACAGACAAGTCACTAGGTCATAATATTTCCCGTGACATTGATGATCTTTTACATCCGTTTTAAACAGGTGCAGTCGTTTGGTTTACGAAAAAAAGTGTTTAAAGAGGTAGTAAATAATTATTTTTAGATTTTTATACCGATTGGGGTTTCAGTAACGATCGCGTAAAATAATACACTGTCTTAAGTGTAGCACATTAGACACAAATTGAAAACGGTATCGAAAAAGAAAACCCCTAAACAAGTTTAAATAAAATACCTTTAGAAAACGAAAATCTTAGATAAAACATAAAAACTGTTTATAACCTGTATTATTTTACGAATGTTATCCTGTCATAAATATATTTTACATATCTGAAAAAAATAAATTCTAAGTTTTAAAATCATTGATTGATCAACGCACTTAATCTTTATCGTTTTTAAACTTATTTTAATTAATGAACTTTACCAAATTTGCCACTTTTTGCCGACAATCTCTGCTATCGGCTAAATATGGACTGCAAACCTAATAGCTGCAAATTTAAGGTTTGGACGCCCCAAAGAATGACTATTGCTAATTGAGACACAAGAATAGCATAAATATACACAAGTTTTATTGAAATAAATTTTACAAATCACTACATTACAAATTATTTTGATACGCCAACAATTCAACAATTCCAAAATAAAATTTCCCCTAATTTAAATTTTTGTTTACTTTTAACAATATTCAAAACAAAGAAAGGTTTGAAATTACTTTTTCAATAGGCACTGATAGCCCTGATTAATTTATCAAGATGTTAAAAAAATTAAACGTAACATATTATCTAGTTACAATATCAGTTGTTTACGAATTTATCAAAGCTTAATTTATAAAAAAATATGAGGAATAAAACTACGAAATTTACTCAAAAAATCAACGAAAAATTCACTTTAAATTAGCAAGAAATTTATTTAAATTTCACTGAAAAACCGAAACGCCTTCAGGAGTCTATGAGGCGAAGATCTATCGACGTTACTATACAATTTGAGATTGTTTTTTATCACTATAAATTGGAAAGTTTTAAGTCAAAGTTAGAAATTATTTACAGTTTTGGGCACATCTGGTATTAATTACTGACGAATTATCTTATCAATAGGTTTAGCTATTAACTTTTTTGCAGCTAATCTCCTACAGTTACATTCACTAATCAATTTTCATCTAATTACCACTTCCGTTAACTCCTACCTTGGAACATAACTTTAATTTTAATCACCACTTAACATTACCTTGGAACTTTACTTAAACATGTGAAATTAGATTCGACACAAAGAAATACTTGAGTAGCTTTACTAAGCTAAGAAATGTACACCTCGTACAAAACCTTATAATTTTATTTGATTATAGAGAAAAGATGTTATAGCCATTTTCCTGTGCTAACACTGAAAAGTAGCATTAGCTACCATAGAACCTGACATTTCATCAAATTATTTAAATAGAAAAATTTTGGTGGATTTCCCGAAAATGCTATAGAAATTTTTTACGTTCTTAACATAATAAAATAAGAGAACTTTCCAGCCATGGTTAACTCCACCAAACACACAGCTGTACTACCTGTCCCTTGTCTCCTGACGCACGGACGCCATCTGACGCCTTCGTCTTTCTTTTATTTCATGCGCTTGTTTTCTGGCGGGCGAAATCTCGAGACTTCTATGAATGCGATATGTCAACACGAGTTTACGAAACCATACCGACGCAACGATTTCTTTTTGTTTGCATAGTTATTTTTAGATCGATAAAGGAATTTTTAAGAATGATTTAAATTTATTAAGGCGAAGTTGTCACAATTAAAAGGGAAATTTACTATTTAAATTTAGATTTTTATTGTTTTATAAAAATTTAGAAGGAATATTTGCGTACTTGTGGCTATACAAAAAAATAGCTTCCAGGTTGCAAGATGTATTTTTGGTACACTTTTCTTTATTTCTTGGTTAAATTGCACACCTCGGCCTTATTCCGCGTTGAAACACCGCTTCTCTCGGGTCAGGTTAGTAGTCTGATGAGTGACCATTGGGTGAAAACAAGGTGTTGTTGTATGTGATTCGGAAATCACATTAAACTGTGGTCCGGTCTGGATGTCATTTAGCCCCACGTTAATGGGGGGTAGTTCAAAAGTAATTGTTTTTATGTAACGTTTATGTTAAACCTACCGCGTTGTCTAAAGAATGCAGTATAATGTAATGTCTGCATGTTTCGGTAACTGGATATTGTTTACAGCACTGGAAAAAGATGGGTTAAACATCAAAAAACCTGGCACCCACGCTTGTACTGATGCTTTATACACTGCTTCGTAAGACTGTCATAAAATTTTTAAAAATGTTATTAATGTTTGGCATATTTTCTTATTATAAAAATACCTAGTTTTAATAATAAATCCGATAAATCCCTTTAAATGCCATCCGACATCACAATGCAATTAATTTATCAGGGTTTGGCTTTTCCGGATGAAAAATTTACTGATGCTGATTTTCTGTACGGTTAATTCTGGAGGAGTGTATCCGGCAAATTGAAAATTGATGTTCTGTACGTTTACTTTTTGGATAATGTAGGCGTTTACCCTAGTTTTTTTTAATATTTATTCCGAAATAATTGATTACAAATATAAAAAAAATATTCACATATATAATTTTTGTTAATAACGTTGTATAACATTAATATTTTCGTATTTTTTATAAGAGGATACCGCCAATTTGTCGCTCGACCCTTTGTCTAGAACAAATTTTTAAAAGACAATTTTTTTGTAAATTATAGAAAAAAACATAAAGTTGTATTATTTTCACTAAAACAACTTAAATTAACACCACAAGGAAATATACGCTGCCCAACTTAAATTTTAAAGAAGAATTATTGGAGTTCTTAGTATTTTTTGTGTAGTGTTAGTAAAATTTATTATTATTTCTTTTATTATACCACAATATGTTTTATAAGAACTGCATAAGCTTGCCAGATATGGCACATGGCATATACACTATCTTGATGCAGGGCCGTATCTAGGTATGGCCGCGCCCCTGGCGGAGCTTAACATTTGCGCCCCCTCCCCACACACCGGGAGATTTGGGGAGTATGGAATACCCTCCAACGAAAACGGCGAGTCCGAGGGTTTTTTCCCGGAAATTTTACAAAATTAAAGTGCAAAGTTGTAGGTTTAAATTTTTTGATCCGAGAATTTCGTTTCTTTAAAATATCAATTTTGTGGTGAAATTTGTCTCAAATTCTATATTTACTTTATATAAAAATATTGGACTACTATTTGAAAGAGACATGATTAACATAAAACAATAATTGTTTATAATTGACTGTAACAAGTGGAATGTAAATTAAATTTACACCCTTATTTGCGAATGATTAAACTTAGAATAAATTTTCTTAACAATAAAATCGTAGTTACAAAAATACTGTGCATGGCAGGCCTACTAAAACGTAACATTTTACTTTAATAATTTAAATATTATGCAAAAATATATTCGATTAAAACTTAAATTACATGTATTTACATAAACTATTTAAAATCTTTGCTATGAAACATGTAGAAAAGATAATTTATTTACTTGATTAATTTTGTCAATAAAAAATAATAATAATATGACTACGGTACTGACAACTAATAAAAAGCAAAAAATTTCCTGGCCGATTTTGCGCCCCCTAGATAGCTGCGCCCTTGGCGGGCGCTCATCTCGCCACCGCCTAAATACGGCCCTGTCTTGATGCCCGATGATGTTTTCATTTTGTTAAATAAGTCATTGGTTGAAAGACACATTATAGAAATAAAATTGTCCCATACGATCATTAATTGGTCAATTGACGTTTCGTCAAATAAATCAATTGATCGAAAAATAAATCGTTAAGGCGGTTTTTTAGTTAAATACGACAATTAATCGAATAATGTTAATCGACTACCTACATCAATTTTTAAAAGAGTAAGAATATAGATTATAAAAAAAGAAAAAATAAAAGTTATGTTTACGTTTCGTTTGGTTAGCTTTTAAGAAAAAAGCAATAATTTTAGGAAAAACTAATCAGTTACTCGAAACTTTTCTAATTGGTAAATTCTTAACTGATCAAGCGATCCATAGTTCGTCGGTGAAAATAAAATAACCATACGATTAATTCTTTGTTTGGTAATTGTTTATATGTGTGGCTCCACCTATTTTTAATCATAAAAAAAATCAAAAAATAGAGATATGACATTTTTTTTCATTTGTTTCTCTTTTACGACGAAGGTAAAAACCAAAAAAAAAATTTTTTTTGGTGTTAATTTTTATTTTGAAAATTTAAAAAAATCATTTCAAGTTTTTTGACAAAAAATGCATCCATTTAGGTTTAGCAATTTCTAGTGATTTGTTTCATATTCTGTTTGTAAAGACAAATATATTTCAACTAAAAAAATAAAAAATATCAATTTTTGGATTTTTCAAATATTTAAAAAAAAAATTGAAAAATTAAACATTTTTGATTTTTTTTAATTATTCTATTTTTGATGAGCTTTAAGAGTAAAAATATTTGACAACTGAAAAAAAAATAATCATGTTGATTTTACATACCAAAAAGTGGAGCTAGACATCTAAACAATTACCCTTTTTTATTTATAAAATTTTATCCTAATAAATAGAGTTTATTAATAGAATAAGTGATCGATTTTAAAGTCAAACTAAGGGCATTCTATTAATTATTTAGTAGTAGAGATATAGCTTTATGAGAGTAGCGTTTCGGTTATGCGCTTTGGTTATCCGATGCACTGTTTAATAAAGCCTAATGACAGGCCAAAACGACCGTAAAACAGATACACTTCCAATAGCAATTCGACTGAATGAGAAATGAATACAAACGACCTGTGTCTGCCTACGAAGTTTATTATCTAACCGCTGTCACCAGATTTCTTTGAGAGACATATATTGTATCAGGTCAAGGATTTAATGTAATTTTCCTAATTAAATAAATCATTACATTTTTTAAATTATATAGGTAATTTTTAAATTAGGTAATGGTTTAATTATCTTAATTAAATAGTTAGATATCGGAATAAAGCAAATAGAATCATAATTTAATTTAAGGCTATTTGTTTTACCAAATGCATAGTTTGCTAAAGGTGTAGTTGTTCCATCTGCTAAATGGCTTGAACGGTACGGTTGTACGGAATTAAGCAAATGTGTTTTTCTTACATTAACTCTGGAAAGTTCGAAACACGTAATGTTCCGAAAAAATCAGAAAGGCAACGCGACAAAAACAATATTTGAAGCTGTTTGCATATTTTGGTATATAAGTACATCTAAAATTTAACACATAAAACAAATTTTTAGAAAAAAGGAAAAAAACTTAAAATAAATATAAAACTAAATAAAGCAAACAAATGAGTTTAATCCATACAACGCCATAAAAATTTAAATCGCAAATTCACAGCTCATATCATTATTATATGATCGACAATGAGGCGATCTACAAAACCGTGTAAGGGTAGCAATGTTATTTTTTCCAATTTAGACTTTAAACTCAAAATTTATACTTTAATCTTTGGATTCAGACTTTAATCTCTGAATTTAGACTTTAAACTCTGATATAAGACTTTTAACTCTAAATATAGACTTTTATGTTGGAACTTGCATATTAACATGAAAGTCCAGGAGCGCCTCTAGGCGAACACTTCGTTAAGAAATTTTTATTTCTGACTTCGCGAAAAAAGTTTTTTTGGGGGCCTCCTTCAGAGAAAAATATAGGTTTCAAAAGCGAATTCTTTATTTGTATTTTTTTCGTGAATCTTATTAAATTTTATAATCAAATATTAAATTTTGCACAATTATCTAAATTTTTACTCAACAATTTTCCTATGCAAATTTTTCAGATACCTGTAATTTCAAGAATAATGCAGATGTTTTTGCGAAATCTGGGATTTGACGATAAAATTTGATTATTTTCACGAAAAAAATGAAAATAGAGGATTTCCTTTAGAAAGTTTCATTTTTTCCTGGGGGGGAACCTAAAAAAATCTTTTTTTTTCGTATATTTCAAAATTAAAATTTTCTTTGCCAAAGAGGCCAGTCGCATCTGGTATATATTTTTTGTGGGTCCCATGTTCTCAATATTCTAATTTCGCCTAAACCGCAAATTTCGCATATGAATTAAATTAATACTGTTGTTACTAAATATAAATACGGAGTCATTTTTATTGAAGCGTATCAAAATAAATGAGATGCCGAACCAATAAACAAGGTGTTTCATCAGAAAAATATTAATTTTATATTGTATATCTCTTTTGTTCTAATTAAAATCATTTTCTTAAAGTATTTTTCAATATTCTACGAGAAAATATACACAAGACGGCTATTTTACATTTTTTCTAATATGAGGAATGCCAGAAATATTGCCCTGTTAAGTCCTCGTTAGATGACCCTGTACAAAGATATATTATGACTTCTTATACTAAATATCAGAGCTGGATAGGAATCGAATCCTTTTGGAATCGAATAAAAGAATCGATATCTTTTAAGGATCCGAAGGCTGGAATCGATTACTTTTAAAAAATTATGATTATAGTATTTTAAAATGATCCGGAATCGATTCCTGTTTAAAAGGATCCGATTTCAAAGGGATTTGATCCTCCATTTTAAATACGTCATTTCAAATTTTTTAATTTTAACCTAAGATTATTATTTTTCAAATTTTGACCTAGCATTCAACCCTTATATCCTGAATCTAAAGCAAACAGGTTTATAAATGCCAAAATCCGCCATTTTGAATATTCAATTTTAAATTTGCAAATTTTTATCTAAGATTCTTAATCAGCGTTACATTGTTTTTCGAAAATGAAGATGAAGAATTTTAAAACATCTGCCTATTAAAATCTTTAAATAAGGAAACACACCTAACATGTTATTTTTAACCAACATATGTTGTTTTTCAGGTCCGGAAAAACAACATTTATATAAATCTTTTTTTTCGTTACCATGAGTGTAGTATGCAAAAACGGGCATAAATTTTACTTGCATTTGATTTTAAAAGTTTTGATTGCTAAATCTTCATAATTTTTTAATATGTTATCCTCTAGATAACCCTGAGGTACTTTTAAATGGAACATTTTATTGTTTCTATTTAGGATAAAGATGAATTTGTACATTTTTAGATTTCGCAAGCAGAGAATAGTTATTTTCCTAACAAGTGCGCAAAGTGATACTTTTCCGCACGCGACTGCCGTTGCAGTCAAGTGCGGAAAAGTCACTTTGCGCAAGCGTTAGGAACAAAATTTTTCCTACGAGCGTCAGATAATACCAATATTAAAGCAATGATTATTTTTTAAATTATGTTTAATCTGAAAGAACTACTACAACATATTTATAAATGGGAATTATTTGTTGATAACATTTACAACAAAAGAACAGTTATTAGCATATTGTAAATTAATTGCAGAACCTGTAATTTCATTTAGCGGGTGGGTTATGGAAGTGCTTATTGTACGGCTTGATGAAGGTTGACTTAGCTCAGGAGGGGAGTTGTTCATGGTCAATATTTTATTCGACATATCCTTTTTCTGATTTGTGGATTTATCAATGTAGCTCTTAGCTACAGCCGTTGATTTCCACCCCCAAGTCGCTTGACATTGGTAATTCCTTCTCCAGAATCCGCTAACATAGTCGCGCAGAGGATCGACGAAAACTATGTCCAGTATACTCTTCTGGATTTTTTAATTTTAGGTATGCAGCAATTTCTGAAGACATTTTACCTATTAAATTTATTTTAACACATTGCGTACTGCATGATCCTTGTTTATACTGGACAAAAAAACGTCTGTGTGGGGTATGGGGTTTTCGCAAATTTGCATATTTACCGTACAATTGCAGATAAAGTCCGTTATTTGTTTCATCGGATACTAGAAAGATTCTGGAAGTGTTATTTTTACTGTCAGGAATTTTCACCACTATCAAATTTTCATTATCCTGTATGTCATCAATCATTATTTTTGTAAGTTCATCTCTTCTACAAGCACCGGCTAATCCAAAAATTGTAGCAACTTTTATTAGAAGGTAAATATTATCAGGTGCTTCTTTCATGAATCTGGAAACTTCTTCTTTGCTGAAAGTTTTTGATTTTTTGGCCGGTATCCCACGTTTTGGTGTTTAAGTAGTGATGTTAGCTTGAAATATGAACTTAAATCAAGGTTCCTTTTCACTTTGAGGACACATTTTAACATAGAGTACTTACTCTATAAAGTATTAGGTTTATATGTTTTTTGCAAATCCGCAAAATAGGCCAAGAACACTTCTTCTTTAATACTTTTTGTCCCCTTGCTGGAGCACCAGTTTTCGAAATAACTATTGATTCTCATATTTTTCACGAGATTTTGCTAGTAATAAATTCAAACTTACGGTATTTGCTGCATCCAGGATAGAATCTGGTAGCTCCTCATCGGAACTACTCATTTTAAATAATTATTTTTGTCGGATTTTTATTTAATTAAAAAAAGATACTATGACGCATTTTCATTAAAAAAGCTTGTTTGTATTGAAATTCATTTGTGCAATTGTTTGTTCATATGGAAACGAAGAAAAAATCTGACATGTGTTAAAATCACCAAGATTACATATTGTTGCTTGACTTGTCATAATCATTTATTATTATTATACAGAGTAATTAAAAAAATTTTTTTTTGTGTTTTAGTTAAAATATTGAAAATTACAAAGTAACAAACAAAAAAGAGAATAAACTAAACCTTGCAATGGCTTCGTATATTGCATGAAATAGCCTACAATTACTAAAATACATATAAATCTTGCTTACCTGTAAGATTTTAGAGTAGTTTTACTTTTCCGCACGGCGTGCGGAAAAGTGGACTCTTCCGCACGCTCGTAGGAAAATTATTAAACGGTACTTGTAAAACTTCCTGTAATTACAATAGGATGTCCCATTTATAAGTTGCTTGAGGTTATTTTGAGAATCACATTTAAAAACCTTATGAAGATCTAGCATCGCAAATTTTGGAATACAGTTTGAAATATTTTCCATTTAAGGGTGGTTTTATGTTAATCTCAAAAATAACCTATTTAAATTAAAAGAATATTTACTAAAAACTAATTTGGCTAAGAGTTACAGCACTTTAATATGAAGCCAAAATTATATTTCGCTGCTCGGGCTCCGTGCTAAAATCTTTAACGCTTGGTTTATCATCTGGATTATGTAGTATCACAGCCCTACTTACTACAAGCCGTGAACAACCATTAGGCAACGCCGAAATTCCGGCAAGAGATTCAGATCGGTTTCCTCGACCGCGATGAGCTGTAATCCGGGTATCGAAAGCGAACTATTTTTAGAATTCATTTAAGGCTCAATTCAAACGAATCGCGTAAATAGTATTGATATTTCCATTCAAACATAATTAAATCAGTATAATAATTGAAAACATATACATATCATTTATAAAATATTTAAACTCTAAAACAAATTGAATATTAAAGTGATAGGTCAAGGCATAAGAACATGATGTTTGTTGCAAAAGTGAAACAAGTGTAATTTAACATTTAGTTATAATTGTACATTAGTTTTTATTTTGTTTATTTATTTATTAAATGTGTCTAGTTTCTTTTTTTGATCTTTATGACTCAGCCTTTTCCGATATTTCTGTGGCATTTTTGTTATTTCTTTTTTAACATAATTATTTAAAAGAATGTTTGAAAATATAGAGCACATCATAATGAACATATTTTTGTTCTCGTTACCACAAATACATTGCGAGCATAAATCATTGTCTAGTGCTTAAATTAGTTAGATCACACAGGATAGCTTTTTGATTTTCCATTTTTAGAAGTCACTCTCAGTATCAGGGTCATTAATAATTTTCTCAAAAATCGCGCACATATGGAACAGAACGTCTTTAACAATTTCTGTAGGAACCTTTAAACCGCCACGTTGTAGACAATCAAAGTATTCGTCGTCAATTAGTTTCCTTACTTTCAACAAGAAAAGAAACACAGATGTTACAATTATTATATTTTTACAATTTTGTGGGCAGCATAACCGGCTATATAAATTTGTACCGATTTGTCAATTTCATATTCATTTAGGTATTCAGTTTCAAGTAAAAACAAAAATTTTTCAGTGTAATTATTTTGAGGTATTGTCCAATCAAGATCATTTTCCTGGATACAGCTGTCTCCTGTTTTTTAATCTCAGCTAAAAGAGAGAAATTACCATCAGCAGCGCTTCTAAATATATGTTTGAGTCTAATTTTTTTCTCAGCATTTAAAATATCATCAAAGCTAACATTGTAATTACAACCTCCGAGAAGTCTGTATTTACCAAATCTTTTTTCTAACTTTTCAGTAGTAAATTTACCTGGTAAAATATACGACAAATCAAATTTTGAAAATAAATAGTCAATTATTTCCAGTAAAACAGAGGTACTATGGCAAAGTGCAGAATAGGTGTCGTTTGTAAGGCGACCATTATTGTTTTCAAGTTTATGCCAAGCTTTCAGCAGGACTTTTTCGGGAAACAGGGACTGTTTTTGAGAAGTAATGTGGTAAATTTGGAAAATACTAGGCACTGCATTTAACTTTAGTCTAATTTTGGTAGGTACCTTTTGCATTGACCCATCTGGCAAGCGATAATCATCCTCTCTAATAATGTCACTTTCTACAAAATGCTTAGCGCAAACCACAGAATATTTTGAGGGTGACCATGACTGTCTAGGAATATTCCTAAGCCAATGGGCTTTAAGGTTTTCGTCCTTTGGAAAGGTGAAAACAGATACAGCTGGTTCTCCTGCATCAAGAGAAGTTTTATAATTGGATTTGCACCAGGCACACAACAAGGACTTGGAGGAAAATAATAATAATAACAGTAACTAAATAGTATCTAATAAGCAGGCACCAAGTACCTATGCAACGCAATAACAAAATCAAAACGAACGACAAAATTCCAAAATGTAACCTAAGTACTTACGGTAATTTCCAATGCTAATATTTGTTACTGTTTTTAAAATAACTAAAAAAATACCTTCAAAATTAAAGCCAAACACGAATCATTAAAACACACTTTCAATTTTAATTATTTTTTAAAACACCACCACAAAATGTCAAGTTCATTTGCCGCCATTTACTTTAAGTACTTTATAACACCGGCACATTGCACCCGCAGATATTCTTGTTTTTACGCAATGTTTGCGGAAAAAACTGTCCCGGTCACTCTACAAATTTCACACAGTAAGACCTTTTACAGGTTTAGTCTTTATCTTAACAATATTTTCTTTCAAAAAAGTTGATTTATTCACAATAACACAACAGAGAAACAGGTCATTCAACGTAAATCATACGACTAAACGTGTGTCGCTAGATCTCAAGGCATAGTTGCCAGATTTCCTTGTTCACGGCTTGTAGTGAAGTAGGGCTGTGGTAGTATCATTCGTATCGTAGTTACCATTTATAAGTATAAAAACTAAAGATGATCCGGATTCTTGATCCGATAAGTAGTAATCGATTTCCTGGATTTAATTCCTTTTTTCCTTAAAAAAGGAATCGTGATTCGATTGCTTTACGAGGATTTGGATCCGTAAATCGATTCCTTTTTTAAAGGATCCGTCCCAGCTCAGCTAAATATGGGCTTTAGTTTTCGTCAAACATATTCTCATTTTCTCTCATGTAATGATACAATTTTACGTTATCAAATGTAATACGACTTTAATTAGGCGGTAGTATTTCAGTATTTATATCCTTAATCTGTCCGCAGAGGCCGTTTCACAGGGGACGCCATTAAAATCTAAATTTAGTGGCAAAGTTGGATCAGTGTTCGTTGTAATAAAACCTATTATGGCGACATTAGAATGCGGAGTGGGACTATCACAATCAAAATAATTGCTGAAGGAAACTTATATGTAGAAAAGTAATACAAATGTCGATAAGCATCTGTCCTCAGATAATTATTTACCAATCAGTAGTTTGTTAAGGCAAATAGAAATTTTCATAACATTTTTTTTAAATGTCTGGGCCAGGGTTTCCCAACCTTTATTTCACCGATCCTCCCCGAACCAAAAAAAAATAAAAAAATTCATGCCCCCTTTATTAAGTTTACAAAAAAAATAAGAAACACTTTTTTTTAATACTAACTAAATTATTTATTTGAATTTTAAATAGGTACAATAAAGATACAATATATTTATTTATTATGAATCTTTAATAGAAGAGTAGGTACACTTTTAATCATTAATTACTTTTACATTTACATTTCTTAGTTTTTTTAATTATACATAATATTCTATTAAAATTGTCTATTTATTAAAAATATATTTTTATAATTAGATAATGTCTAAAAACTTTTAAAGTACTAATGAGATAATTGAGCTTGCATGCTCTGTACCAGTTGGTCGATTCTGGGTTTGGTCTTTGCTAGAGCTATGGTTTTATTAAAACTAAATTCGAAAAAGTTTTCTAATGTCAAGGGATGAAAGTCGTCTTTTATGATCGAGTCAGCCTTTATTTCTAAAAATTCTTCGTGATCTTCTTCAGGTAATTGTAAGACATCAACCACAAATGGATTTCTGGTTATGTGCCATATTGGTGATTTGGAATTAACATCTCGATAGGATCGGTGAAATTCGTTTTCCAACGCTTGTAAATAGGTTTCTATTTCAAATTTTAAATCTTTATCCAGTTTTTGATTATTAATTGCTTCGGATAGCCGTAAAAAAGGAAATACATTTCCAGCAGATACTTAATTTTCCAAAGTTGAAGCTTCGATATGAAACCTTGAACATGATCATAGTTACTAATCAAAGTGCCATTTCTGCCGTAAAGTTTTTAGTTTAGCTGATTCAGGGCTTTTTTTTTGAATTCAAGAAAGAGGATGACCTTCTCTCTTAATTCATATCACACGTCGTGTTGTGACTTGTCGTGTATAGCACCGATTAAATGGCAATTCAGAACAGTTAATTTACCTACGCGTTAAATTATTTTTTTGGAAATGCAAACGTATCTATTACGCCCTCCTGACATTTCTCTACGCCCCCAGGGGCGTGCCCCTCTGGTTGGGAAGTCCTGGTTTAGGCAGTATATGTCAATACACTTATTTGTCACATACCTACTTAAAGTATTTTTATCCACTCTGTTTTACTGAGTACTTATCCAGTATCCTGCCAAAGAAAAGTCTACTTTTTGAAACTAGTTTTTGTAGGTTTAGTGACCAAAAACTATAAAAATCTAAAAACTAAACGCGTATTCTTTTCGTATCTTTAGGAAAACCCGCCAGGGTTTGATGAAGCCTAAGCACTAGGTACCGTGGGTACCGAGTTTTCAAATGTTTGACCTATTTTTTTACATTTCTGTCAAAGGTATCAATGTACGAAACATGTAGACATTTTATTTTGCGGCTCCTTTATGACAACGCAGTAAAGCTACCGTGAATATTATAAAAATGACTACTCCCGCTGAGCTACCTTATTAACGTCTGGATTGTGTCATCCAGACAGGTCTTACGGTTTAACGGGAAATTCAAAGTACATACAACCACACGCGGTCTTCGCCTATGATTATTTTTCAAACTAGTGATCGTAAAGATGTCTCCTGATCTTTAGGCATATACTAACCTGAAGGAATAAAGCAAAGCGCTAAAAACGTGGTCACATTAGAAAGAGAAAGCGACAGTCATCGCCGTTGCTATCTCTCTCACAGCGTACCTGATTCGTCGATTATTTGTATACAATTTGTTCACCTTGTTCTGCTTGAGATACTACAATTAAAAAAGTTAAAGACAGGATTATTTAACAAATGTTTATATCCAACCTGTCTATTATAAAAGTTTTTAATGATGTAGATTATATTCTGTTTCGTCAATTATCGAAAAAGTTGTGCTGTTCAATAAAAAATGATTAATTTCCCATTGTTCACTTAACTTTAATTGTTTACAGAATGTGGTAAAGGACCATATTTTTTACTTAAAAAACACCATCAACCACTTAGGGTTATTAGGGGTGTGGTACAATAAAATTTATATGTACAAAGGGTGCTACCATGCGGTAGGATTATAAATTCATTTCATATAGTTAGGTTACTAATAACAAAATAATTAATAAGCCTAAGAGCTACATAAAGTTTTGCCACATTAAGTACGGTTAGTTTTTTAATTTGGCCTGTTATTGGGATAAATTAGCTAATTATTAATATCTTGTATTTAATTCCCTAGTATTCAGTTATATTCACATCTAAAATTAGAAAATTAACAGCGGACATGCACGATTTGTAACAGAACAGATCACTTTCGTTAAAAATTAGTTCAAAATTTTGTAGAAAATAAAAATTATTAAAGCTTTATATTTTTATATTATTTTTGAAAATGTTTAAATCTTATGTTAGCAAAAACACTTTAAAAATTAAAATTTAAACTGGAAATGCTAAAAAATTGTGAAGCATTTTTCCATTTAAAATAAAAAGCACTTATATTTATTGCCTACATAAAATAAATCCCTATTATTGATGAGTAAGAGGTAGGGTGAAATAAGATACTCCAACACTTCATTAGATCAAACCCAGACATGAAACCAAGGGTCTTTAACACATTATTAAACCTAATTCTGTTTCGATTCGATTTGTCTTAACACCCATTTTTTTATTACCTATTGTCTACTATACATCTAAGCATAAAATTTTAAAAAATATATTGTATTTAAATATTTCTTGGTCACTCAGTACATGTATGGATATTTTGATTTTCTATTTGCAGAAAAATAAATTATATAAGAGCTAGTCCACTTTGAGACTTACCCGGTATAAACTTTTAAAATAATTTATTGTTTCTGTTTGTGTAAGGTAAAGTAAT
Organism: Listronotus oregonensis; assembly: GCA_019359885.1. Taxonomy (NCBI): domain Eukaryota; kingdom Metazoa; phylum Arthropoda; class Insecta; order Coleoptera; family Curculionidae; genus Listronotus; species Listronotus oregonensis. The sequence continues at coordinate 78,487 of JAHBCN010000747.1, forward strand.
GTAAAGTAATGAAAAAATTTATTAATTTTTAAATCTTGAAGTATTTGGAAAAACACAAAATTTTACACGACAGACAGTATGGATTCCCTCACAGAAGATCAACAGCTGATCTTTCCTTTATCTCACACAACTGGAACAAGTCCATTTGAGTTTCTAGGTGAATCCAAGATCGTTGCACTTGACAAATCAAAAGCTTTTGATCATGTGTGGTATAAGGGACTTCTTAACAAACTTCCTTCCTACACTCTTCCACTTAAGCTTTATTTTTGGCTCTCCAGTTTCCTTTCTAATTGACGTATATCAGTTATTGTAGATGGGTATGGGCATGGGCTCAGTACTGGCTACAACTAACCACAACTCTGTTTCTTCTTTACATTAACGGTCTTCTCTCTTCCACAATAGGGCATATCGATAGTTTTGCTAACGATAGTACCCTCCACTCTAATATTCAGTTTCTAAAGCCACCCTGGAATTCTGATTTGGAAAACAAGCGCAGGTCAATGCAGATATCTCTCTCACAAGACATTAAACTAATCTTGGAATGGAGCGCCAAAAACCTTCTCCAGTTTAATGCCTCCAAAACACAGTCATGTTTGCTGTCGTTACGCATGAGCGGTCAAGTTCTGCGGAACAAACTGGCATGGTATTTCTCTCCTTCTAATCTGTATACTCTGTATGTATCACATCTTTAGAATATTGTTCTCATATCTGGAGAATGGAGTCCCAACAACACTTAGCAATCTTGACTTCCATCAAAAAGCGCTATTTGTCTTATTAATGATCCCACACTTATAGAAAAGCTTCCTTCTCTTGCCCACCGACGAGCTGTAGGGGATCTGACCCTCTTTTTTAGGTATTTTTTCCGCTTCTGCTCCGAAGAGTTGGACGGTATAATTCCTTCTTCAGCAGCTCCCAACGGAGCAACACGTAGTCCCACTTTGATGCATTTTTTTAAAGTACAACTTAAGAAGCCCCACTTTCTTCGTTCCTTTATCCCTAGAGTGTCCAGACTATGGAACCTGCTACCCGCAAAAGTTTTCCCTTTTCCTCTAAATCTTCAAATATTTAAGTCTCGTGTGAATAAACTTACTTTTACCACACTTTAGATATCCACGGTACGTTAGTACTTAGGCCTCAGCCTTCGTGGACTGTCCCAAGATAAAAAAAAAACATAAGTTTCGCATAAAATTTGAAAAAAAAAAAGGTTGCCCTGATTTAAATGAAGAAAAAATCACGTTTAACACTGAAAAGCTTTTAAAACGGTCCCATAAAATATACTTTTTATATGTTTTCATTATATTTCGGCAGGTTTTGATTGTGTCTTTTGATTACGTTTTCTAACAAAGCCAGAGTTATTTAACTTCTTTAATTTCAAAAATAAACTATAGTTTTTTAGTTTATACGACTAAAGAAAAATCAATGTTTATAGTGAGCAGTAAAAAGTTTGTTTTACAGCTAGTTCTCGTATAAGAATTGGAAAAGCGCCGGTTAAAAGCAATTTAATATGTTTTAGGTTCGACTCCGACTCATATTGTTTGTTTAACGTGTCCAATTTCAGTTGTTGAACTGCAAGATTACATCTTTTGTTGAACTTTAGGTGCAGTGTAGGTAGTTCAAAGTAAAACAATAGAACAAAGACATGCTATTTATTTATCAGTTAGCAATGAATTATTTTTATTCAAAGAAAAAGATTTAATAATATATTATGCAGCCTTGAATCTCGCACAGAATGTCATTCTTCGCTCATCATCTCCTTCCTGCAGCTCTTGATGTTTTTCGAATTTATACGAATAATATTTGTGTTTTTTCAAAGGCGTACAAGAATTTTATTCTTTTTGGAACCACACGTTAATTTTAAGAATATATCTTTTTCCCCGTTGGGAATTGGGAATTTCTTTTCCTGTTACAAGTAAATTAGTGTCGTCTGCAAAAGATGTTAGGTCAATATTGGGATCACCGATTTCTAGATTAAGGTCATTTATATAAATAATAAATAAAATAGGGCCTAAAATACTTCCTTGAGGAACCCCGACTGTATTTTTTAAAATTTCAGATTTGTAAGAAATGCCCTCATTTTTAAGTATCACCCTTTGAGTTATTTCTGTTAAATAGGATCTTAGCCATTTTAATGCGTTTCCTCTTATACCATACAACTCTTCCTTCCTGCAGCTCTTGATGTTTTTCGAATTTATACGAATAATATTTGTGTTTTTTCAAAGTGCGCAATACCGTTGTATAATGTTTATTTACCTCTTGCCCAAGAACCCTCGTACTAACCATTTTGTATTCCTCCACACTCAGTAGAATATTAAGATCACTGTTCTCTCTTTCTTCAGCTCTATTTTCGATATCCTGTGTTAAACATTTACAATTATTTATTACCGTACCATCAGACTCGAACTTACTGACAAAACGTTTAATAGTTGAAATGAATGGAATGGGCTTCGAGGAGAAATAAACTAAAAACATTTTAGATACTGCTCTAAAACTGTTTCCCGCATAATGCCACTTAATTATGCATACTTTTTCGTCGATTGAATAATTCATATTTTTTTTAAATACCTACTGTCACTGACTTATTGAGACTTTTCCTCATGTCAGGGACAATATTCATTTTACTGGTGTCTGTTTGGTTTTACCTGAACCGAAAATTTGGTAATTTTGCAATTACATTTAATTGAATAATTCAAGATTCGCTTATTAAAATTTTTTGAAACTTGGCACGAGGGCTTGTCAGATTGGTCTCTTCAAAAAGTTATGTTACATTTTTTCTGTAAAATGTACAGGGAAGCCAATAATTGTCCCCGTTAAAATTTACATATGATTTCCTATGTTCCGCTCGGCGACGCACCATATATATATATATATATATATATATATATATATATTTGTGTTTGTGAATTATTTACGTTTTAGTACACAATATACAATACCAGAAAATATTATAGACAGACCTTCACAACCATTAACTATCTTCCTATATAAGTAACTCAAACAATACTAATAACAGCAATTTAAACGTAAATAATTCACAAACACAACTGTATTTTTCTTTACCATATTTGAAACATTAACAGATAAATTAACTAACATTTTTAAACATTCAGATGTGAAGATAGCGAAAAGACAACTCAAAACTGTTTCTCAGATTTACTCTAAAACTAAATCTCCCTAAAAGATGATGAAAGATTTGGCATTGTAATAAAATACCATGTAAAAATTGTAACAAGTCATATGTTGGACAGACATCTAAAAATTTTAAAAAGGGCCCGTATCACTTCCCACAAAAGTGATTGTAGGCGAGAGTTCATTCATGTGCCGTAGCGGAGCATGTTTTGGGTGATGGTCACCAGATGGACTGAGCATGCTGAGATCTTAGAAAATGTTAATTCATATTACAAAGACTATTCCTAGAAATGGTCCATATAAACCTTGAATCCAACGCTCTTAATAAAAAAAGTCGTCAGCTCCTGACGACTAATTCTTTCTAAGAATCTTAATAATTTGTTTCCTGGACTTTTGGGAGACAGTGTTTCCTCTCCTTTTCCGCTGTGAAGTCATTTTCATACCTATTTTCTTCTAAAATTAAAAGTCACAGACCAAAAAGTCTAACCACCAATAAAATAAAATAGCGGGAAGCGCTGGGTGTTTTCACTGTTTTCCAGATGTCTATACATACATTTAACAATAATTATTTAAAAATAAAAATAATATAAAATTAATTTACTAAGTCAGGTAATGCACAAGATTCGATGAACAGTTGTGCTAAATTATTATATAGATCCTGCGCTGTAGAAATAAACAAGATATGTCTCTTTCTTTCACACGTTATTAATCTCGCTTCCTTTTCTGAATCTAAGTTCTCTAGTTACGATTGTGGCTGATCCATTCAGACAATTTAAACGTTCTGTCAGAACTGTTAACCGCGTTTTTCCGCGTGCTCCCAATCGGTTTTCTTTTAAGTTTTCTTTTAATTTTTCCTTAAAGATGTAGTTCGCAAGACAAATATGGAGATAAATCTTGATTATCCGCATGGATACTGCTTGTTCTCACATAGTAACCCACTTTGGTGAGTTCAATCTTTTTAAGTTTTTAGGTAGGTTTTCTAACTGTAAAGAAACTTTACTTTTAGTTAGTCCTGAAGAAGGGAGAAAGGAATAAACTCTCGAAAGCTTGACAAAACAGAAAAGGGTTTTCATTACTAAATCCAGGCCACCAATCCCTTTTCAATAATTCAAAAAAAAAAGACTGCATCCCCACTACTCTGGTTTTGATATTTTTTTCTTAACTAGTCAGTCGCGACTACTCTCCTCTATTATATATATATATATATATATATATATATATATATATATATATATATATATATATATATATATATATATATATATATATATATATATATATATATATATATATATATATATATATATATATATATATATATATATATATATATATATATATATATCTAGTTCCGTCAACGCTGTCCTAGTACCGAAACATGCAGATACTGCGTTTTACAGCACCTTTTAGACAACGCGGGTAGTGCTACAAATTGTTGTACAAATAACTACTACCTCTAAAATACTCCCATTAACACCTGGGTAATGTCATTCAGACGGAACCTGCAGTTTAACGTGGATTCTGAACCATACCCATGGCACACGGTGTACACTGGTGATCAACCATCCAACTACTAGACGTGCCCGGCGTCGCTTAACTTAGCTGATCTCACTATGATAGTGAAATATTTCCAAGCCACGATTAGAAATGTTATATGTAATCATGTTGCCATTCGCCGTCAGATGCTATTTTATTTAAAATTAAAATCATTACAATTGCCTAAATTTCCAATTTTTGACGACAAGTTTTGAATAAAGAAAACAGACACGCCTCGAAGGATATTACTAAGTAAATGTGCAATTTCTCCGCCAAATCTAATTTTTAGACGGCGCGGCATGGAATACTCTTGCGGTGTCGTAATATCCTGCGTCAATATTCGGAAGTTGTTTCTGAAAACCACGTATTTCCTGTAGAATAAAACGTAATAGGGTAAAGTTTAATTTGCTATTTAGGTGAGATGAGTTTTTGATTTAATCAGTAAAATGTTTAAAAACCTAATGTGCTTATAGTATATTTGCACTTACATAAAAACCTAACCAATAAGGATTTTTTTTAAGTAAAAGCAAGCAAAACATAATAGCTTCTTAAAGTACTTACCCTGTGTACAGTGTGTCCAAATTAATGATGTGATTAAAGTGTCAAAAACTATTAGAGATAGAAAAACGTTTGAATGAAAAGAGTTTAAGATAATTTTGCTGGTAACGTAGTAACGCTTTTTGGATACGTAAACGATATGACTCAAATCCGTAATTTTAAAGAAAGGAATGGAATTTTGAAAATAATTTAGATTTCAATTGGTAAAGATGCTTACCTACTTGTGGTGGTCCACCCAGTAGCGGATTTACACTAGGGACACTCAGGCCTAGTGCCCAGGGCAGCAGAATTTTTAGGGCGGCGAATTTGTATTGAAATCAAATTCATATTATGATAAATAAAAAAACTTTTTTTATTAAGATTATGATTAGAATTATTATATACGTTGCAATTTTATCAACAAAAAAGTTCTAGTGTCTCAAAATTTATAAATTAACAGCTGCAAAATTTACAATCTGGAGACACAGCAGTGCGCCAAGTGCGCGTTTAACATATGGGGCGTAAGATTACGTGTCTCTATTTGTTTATCGTATCTCATCATCACCTCAGCATATATTTACCCTCATATTTATCATTATTACAGGTCCATTGATGCTTGAAACGGATTTCTGTAATTGTCTTTGTCACTTTTATGCATATAATACTGAACATCATTTTGTTTTATTAATTATTAAACGTTTAATGAGTTAAATAATTTTCGCTTGCGCCTGTTTTTGATTTTATGAGAGATTTTACTAATTTCTGTCGAATTTTTTATTGTTGAAGTTTGTATTACTGTAACTCTCTTATTATGTATTAGTACATCACCCATACATTATAAATGTAATTCATAATTGTAGTCTTAAAGTTTACTTGCCAAGTGGTTAGATAACTATGTATAAACTTAGCACCCATAACTAGATAGTTTACTAAGTATGCTTAACTTAGCACCTAAAAGTAGTTAGTAAACTAAGTAGCTACATTAGCATCCAAGGTAAAGGTAAAAAAAAAGTGATAGAAATTTAGTATACTAGGCATTAATGACCACAACTGTACTGAGTATATCTATCAAGTCAAGACTTAATACTGGATAAGAAGGAAATTCTTTTATTAGAAATAAGTCAATTGGTTAAATTGGAATAGCTTGAATTCAGTTTCATATTTAAACCTTTATAAATTACGAATCTTCAGAACGAATGAGAATATATTATCAAGTCAACCCCAACAATCCCAATAGACCGCGCTTATTTTATTCAAAGCAATCACTGAATACTCTAATACTTAAAATAATTTTATAAATGCATTTTCTTGTAAATTAAAAATAATGATAATAAATTTAAAAAAAAAACATAAAAATAATTCATTGGGTAGGTTAAAAAAAAGAAAATATTTGTGGGTTATTTTCTTGCATTCTTTGGAAAATTAATGATTAAAAACTTTATTTTAGAAGTTCCATTTACATTGAATAATTTAATTGAATACACCTGCTATTTTAATTTAAAATTAAAAATGTAATTCTTTTAAATCAAATAACAGTCCATCCCTGCAACTTCCCGCTTATTTCAAATTAACAAATAAATTTTACAGGAATTTTTCTAGTGACATGAGAGAGCCTCCTAAATGTTGCTCAAAATTTTTAAAAGATGTGAAGTGGTCCAAATATATATAAAAAAACAAAAATATTGATATAATAATTTTTGGTCGGTCTTGCAACGGACGCTCCCCTCGGATGATTTTAATTTTCATGGGAATTTTTCTGATGATACCAAGAGCCTCCCAAATGTAGTGCAGTATTTTTAAAAGTCCAAATAAAAAAAAACTCAAAAATATCGATATAATGATCCAGGATTAAGGGAACGTCAGATGCTTTTAATTTTCACGAGAAACTTCCCCTTAATTTGCCCAGAATTTTTAAAAGGTGTAAAGTGGTTCCAATATATAAAAGAAAACCCTTTTTTTCAAAATTTATCGACAACGATATCTCGTGAAGGAATCAACCAATTTATTAAAAAAAAACATCTTTTTAAATATTTTATTTTTGGGATTTCTCAAAATGTTCTGGTCAAAATCGTTTCGAATAATATAGAAAATCTAAGTTTGGTGAAGCCCATTTTGAGTGAGAAATTGAGGCTCGAGTCTAAGAGACTAACACATTCACAGAGACATCGAGTGCGCTCTCCTTCACTCACTTCAAAAATTGTATCTCAAAACTATAATATTGTTTAAATTTCGGCTATAGGGCGGCCTTTTCTTAGGTGCCCAGGGGCAGCGTTAAGGTTAAATTCGGCCCTGGGTCTACCCTTTACTTTTTCGATTTTAATTTTTCTAAAAATATATAATAATCAAACAAAAACGTTTTTAAGTAAAAACAGAAAAACGTAAAGTGCTATTTAACTTCTAGAGGTACAAGAAATCGGCCTGCCCCTAAAACTATACTCTTTTTTTATTATTTTTTAATAAAACCTTACTTATCCTTTCGGCTTTTACAAAGAAAAATAGCCTCCTTTACTTTATTTTTGTCGGTGGCTGTGTTCCCGCCCATTCAGACGACTTGTGCCCTATTTTCCAATTTTCCGCTCTCAGCTTTCTATTGTCTGGCAAGCCGGCAAATTTACATGAACTAAAATGCAATCTTCGTGTTTATTTATTGATTTTAGTTTTAATTTTAACGCTTTTCATTGTCTCAAAATTATTTGTCGATTTAATGTTCAGTTCCGCCTTTTAATTTAACTAAGAAGAAGTATGTTTTAAGGCAATAAAGCAATTGAATGTAAAATGTGTTATTTAAAAAAAAACCTTGCCGCAAATCAAGCCAGTTTTAAACGAATGTTTCAGGAGAAGTTTAATTATTCCGTGGATACTTGCCCTCCATATTATCTTTTGAGACTTTTAGTTCCAGAAATGTCATAGCTTAAGATGGTAACTTTTTTTCTAAACCTTGCAATCTTTTCGGGTTCGGAAAACACCAGCTTTTTTTTTTTAATTTTATGCTATCTACATTGAGGAAGGTATTCTCACACATGCACACGGGGGAAACCCCCTTTTAAGGGGGCTAGGCCTGCGCAGTTTTTCCTCTAAAAATTTTTTTCTTAGTGTGTGGGCCGACATAAGGTCTGTCTTGGTACCATTTAAACAAGCCACATCCTAATTTTATGGTTATGTACAACCATTTTAAGAGCATTGTCTGTCGATTTGCTTTCAGCCATAATTTGGATAACTGCCAGCAATCTGAGGTGGTTAGTTGGGCTAACTGACCTTACTTTACATATCTCTTTTTCTTTAGGGATATTGAGTTGGTTTGAAAAAGAAAAACTTGCTGCTAATATGTGGCCGGGCAATAAAAATAATACTGATAAAATCAAACTGATAAGTAACAAGAAAATTGTTTGTGAGACTGAGTGGCAAATAAATACATATATAATATAGTTTATTTATTGTATGTACACATTTTTTTTGCTGATAATAGCTACAAAAAAAATTAGACTTTTTGGGAAACCCCCAGATGATAAATAACAGAAATTCTCTTATTTATTTAGTTATTCAGTCCCAACTATCTCATAACAAAGTTTTTTACAGGGATTATCTAATCTGAAAACATTTTTTTTTAAACCCCCAAAATTATCACAAAATTAAACAAATATCAAAGTTATTAAAATGCATGTATATATATATATATATATATATATATATATATATAAAAAATATATATATATATATATATATATATATATATATACAGTGGCGAAAAGGGGGGGGTTTTGGGAAAAACCCCCCCCAAATTTTAAAAAATATAAAAAAAGGGTTTACTAAGACCCATTTCGCTCTTAAAGATTTAAATATTATTTTATTTTGCAACCTAGAGCGAGCTGAAAACCCGCTTATTTATTAAAAAAACCCGTTGCATGTTAATTAGACGTTTACCTTCAACAAAAAAACATTTTTTTAAAAAAGAAGACCTATTTTAGATTTTGTGAACATTTTTTCCCCAAACGTCAGCTTGATTTTATGTTTTTTTTCCCCAAAAAAAAAAAAAAAAAAAATGCAGAACCTAGTGAAGATTTGCAACAACATGATGGTAAGGATAACCAATAAAAAAAAAAAAATTTTTTTTTAGTAAGTTAGTACAAAACTCGATAATAACAAAAAATTTTTAAAATGTTTGTGTTGTGTAATTTAACTGTGTTTGAAAAGGGGGAGAGTCGAACTAATTACTTCTTATTTCTTAACTTAAGATTTTTAGATGCGTTGGACTAGAAACGCAGCACAGACACGAACCGCAATGGGAGCGTAAAGCAGAAATTTACGGCGGCAAACTTAAAAAAAATGTTCCCGGTATGTTTTTTTTTTTTCAAATTTAAATTTTTTTTTTTGTTGTGACATAAATTTAACAAATTTCAGTATGTATTTACAAAACTTGCTTTTGTGTTTCGGGAAATTTTTTTTAAAAATTAGCCAAAATATTTCTTGTTATTGTTTTTAATTTTAGATTCTAAAAAAAAACCAGGTTAGTGAAAAAATTAAATACAGAACCAAGTGAACAGTGGGATCCGTATGACATAGCCAACTTTGTAAATGTAGAGTTATCGAATAGTCGAAAGCAAGAGGTGTTAAACAGTTTAGGGGGACCGCCAATAACATTTAATTTTTCCCCATCAGGGAAAAGAAACTTAAAATTTCAGGCAAAGTGGCTATATAAATGGATTTGGGGTTTCCCCCTTTTTCCAAAAAAAATTGATGGCGCGTATTCCAAATTGTGTCTTTTTCATACTCACACTGATTTTGGGGGGGGGAAAACATAAAAAATTTTGGGAAAAAATTTTGTTCTGAAAAATTTGACGACTAAAAAAAAGGGCCCTAGAACGATTTAAAGAGCACCAGCAAAAATATCACCAAAATAACGTTAAAAAAGCAGACATCTTTTTTAAAATTGAAACGGGAGTGCAAGACCCTGTAAATCTGCAAGTAAATAAAAAAGGCAAAAAAAAAATTTTTTTGGGAAAAAAGAAAAAAATTTAAAAAACCCATTATAGAAACATTTTTTTTTATGTGGACGACAGGGCTTAGCAATGAGGGGCATAGAGATGGGGGAAAAAAGGGTTTCTGAAGATTCTGAAGAAAATGAGGGTAATTTTCGGGAATTTTTTAAAGGGAAGGGGGAAAAAATTTTACCAAACCCTTAAACCCGGGCTGTCTGGCGCTAAATGTAATGCATTGTATACCAGCGGGAAAAAAAAAAAAATGAAATAATTGAAATAAGCAATTGTCTAATTCTTCAAAAGTTGGGGAATTTAAAAATTTAAATTTTTCTCCGTATTTCTCAGTATTAGCTGACAAAAATCCCGGGGTATTGCTTACAGAGAAAAAAGTCTTTTGTGTTCGATGCATTGACGTGACATTTCGAAGATCGAAGAACTTTTCTTGCAGTTTGTCCCCCCTTAAAAAAGTCACGGGAAAAAAATTTTAACAACAATAATTGAGAGTCTTATGAGTTTTGGAGTTAATATGAGCAAGCTACGTGGTCGGGGGGTTTCCCATGGCGCTGTTTCCATGAGCGGCAAGTTTTGGAGTTCAGGCTCACATTAAAGAATTATACCCAAAAGCGGTATAGGGCATTGTGGGGGGACATTCTTTAAGCCTAGCTGTATCCAGCTCCTGTGAAGTCCCCCCAATTAGGATTTTTTTGGGTAAAATTTGGGGGAAAATTTTATGAATTATTTAATACTCCCAAAAGGCAAGCTGTATTAAATCAATGTTTGGAAGAAGCAAACGTTTCTTCTGGTCATGAAAAATTGACGAGGTTTTTTTGGGTACAAAATGGACTGAAGGTACAACTCTGTAGCATTTTTTTTAAAGTTATATGACGGCATTGTGGTTGCTTTAGATAAAAATTTCTGAATGGACAGAAAAGACTCAGCAAATGCTGCAAATCAATTAGGCCCCCTTTAATACAAAAAATTGATTTTTCTATTTCTTTTTCAGGTTGTCAATCAGGTATTTACTTACAGTAATTTTTTTTTGTAAGCTACTTCAACAACGAAATATTGATTTAAGAAAGGCAACAGATTTGCGGAAGATACTAAAGAAGAACTAGAAAATTTAAGACAAAACGCAGACAAGGAATTCGGTAAAATTTTTTTTGAATGTTCAGAGGCGGGGAAAAATTTTAAACTTTTGTATGAATAAACCGCGTATTGCTATTACCCCAAAAAAAAAGGTGTAATGTAAATGTTGATAGTGCTGAAGATTATTATCGCATTTCAATATATATTCCATTTTTAGATAGTTTTATAAATAATTTAAAAGAAAGGTTTTCAAAACATAAGTCACTACTGGTTGGATTTAAAGTTTTTTGGGAACAGACCCTTTCAATCTTTCGGATGCCGCTAAAAAAAGGGGTTTTAAGATCTAGTAATGTTTTATAGAAGTGACCTGGGGACTTTTGATGAATTAAAAGTAGAACTTAAATTTTGGTAAAAAGCAATTTCTAGACGGGAAAAAAAAACCCCTTTTGGGAAAAAAATGCCTTAGTGTTTTAAAAATTTTTTGTGAAAACACGCAAATGCTGCCAAATATCAGAACATTGCTCTCCATACTAGCAATTTTACCTGTTTCCACTGCGGAGAATGAAAGAACTTTCTCTGTATTACGTCGTTTAAAAAATTATCTAAGAAACCCTTTTTTTTCCGAAAAAAGGTTAAATGGTTTAAACCCCTTTTTTACATTTTTTACAGAAATATCAATCCAACGCCTGAAGACATTTTAGATAAATTAGCAGAAAAGCCACGGAAACTTGATATTAAACTTCTTTAAAGGGGTTTTAAAAGTCTGTTTTTTAAAATTTGTTTTTTTTTTTTTTTTCAAAAAAAAAATTTTTTTTTTTTTAAGTTAATTAGTTTTTTTTTAATTATTTTAAAGACTTATTTTTGCACCAACTATTTACACAAATATCTAAATACCTAAATATTAGCAGAATCAAAAACCCCCCCCGAAAAAAAATCCTGGGTGCGCCACTGTATATATATCATTGTGAAATAATGCCCCCAAACGAAATTATCTTTACTGGTTTAAGCTTTTTTCCCCAAAAAATTTTTCCCCTTTTAAATTTTTTTAAAGGGAAATTTTTCGACTACACTGTACATGTTTTTTTATTTTTAACAAATTTTTTTAGTCTTTTTTTGCTATATCACCTTCTATATTTAAACCAAAAATATATGCGTTTATCTACTACAACCTTTAATTTAAGAATTGTTTATTTTCTTTTTTTAAGTTTACAAGTTTTCCTGTTTTAAAAGGAAAAATTTTTTTCCCCTTTTTTTTATTCAAAAGTGTCTTGCAGGTTATTACGGCGAAAGATATTTAGGAAACATAAAAAAAGTGTATTTTGCCAGTCACATTTTACACTGTTCCAAGTTTTGCGAATGTGGGAAAAAAGTTTTCTGCTGTCACGTTTTTTTTTTTTTGTTCCCGGGTTAATTAAAAAAATTTCCTAACTTGACATATAACATACGAGCCCAAAACATCAGAACTCAATTTAGTGCAAAAAAATTTAATAAAACAATTTTTAAAGCTGTCAAGTTTTTTTTTTAATCCTTTAGAAAAAAAGGGATACGTTTTTAAATTATTTATGATTAACTTTTCCCCTTTCAAACATATTTAACATTTTTTTTTAAAAAAAAATGATATTTTTTATTTTAAATCGTTACCTCCTTCTGGTCAGTTAAAATTTCTGAGCTAACATTATTTTTATTTGAATGCCACCAATTTGTTTTGAGTTTGGGGGGTTTTAGAATTAGATGAGGCACCCAAAATTTATTCCAGTTTAATGCCCCCGAACCTCCCAAAATTTTTTTCGTTGTCGTAAACAAAAAAAATAATATGTTATATGTATCCTTTTCTTATAACCGGCCACGTTTTGCAGAACAAAGTCCATCAAAAAACCCCTTTTTAGCGGTATCTGTAAAAAAGATTTTAATTGGCACAAACATATTGTATTCATAACCACCCGTAGCTTCGAAAAAGCTTGGGGTCCTATTTTGGGGGACGGAAAGTATTTCTCTTCCTTTAATCTGTATCCCTGTATGTATTCCAAATCCCCCCCCGACACGAAAAATGCGTCTCCCACAACTCTAAGCATTCCTTTTAAATTTCCCCCCGAAGAAGGACCATTCATCTTATTAATGACCCCATTTCCCCCCAAAAAAAAAATTTTACGGGATTTTCACGGCTTTGCTCCCAGAAATTAACCAATAGTATTCCTTTCTAGCGCCACTTTTTTGACAGTGTATTCACAGTCAAACTGGAAAAGATCCCCCTTTTTTTGGTTCTTTTTCCTTAAAGTGTCCAGGCTATGGAACCTTCTGCCTGTAAAATCTTTCTTTTTCTTCAAATATTTAAGTCTTGGTGGCAATAAACTGCCTTTTACTTTACTTAAAAAAACACCCAAAGGGAAATTTTTTCCCAAACCCAAAAATTTTGGGGGACAATTTTGCAATTGGTTTTTTTTTTTTTCAAAAAAAAAAAAAATCCATATATTTGGGGGTAACCCAAAAATGGCAGAAATTTTGCTATTTTTTTTTATTTTTTTTTTTTTATAAAATAAAATCTTCAAATAGAAGATAATTTATTTTCATATTGATACCCGCTAATGTAGTTAAATAATTATCCCCTAAATATGAAAAAAATTACTTAAAAAAACCAAGAAAAACTACTAAGCTATTCTAAATTATTGAAATTCAAATCGTTTATTTTTCCCCCCTATCTATAAAAAAACCCAAACCCCCGGGCAAATGGGTCGGGTAACATGAAAATATCATAGCGATATACAGGGTTTTTCCCCAACTACGGTACGAAACTTCAGAGGGTGATTGGCTAGGTCGTTTTAAAAAAAAAATTTTCCAACATATGTCCTGAGTTGCTTCGTTTCTGAGATACAGGGCGTTGAAGTTTAAAGAAAAAAAAGTATTTATAAAATATCAAAAAAAATCCTAAAACCGTTTTTGGTCCAAATTTGGACAGATATTTGAAGTAATAAGGTGCTAATTTAGCTCTAACTGTATTAAAAAATTTTTAGCCCAGTGGCGTCTCAGGGGGGACCACAGCCAAATTGACGAAAAAAAGTACACCAATGATTTTTTTTTATATTTTTTTTATTTTTAAGATTGCAACAAAAAAAACAACTTTTTACTTTTGTGTTTTCTTCCCCTATCTAGCTTCGTTTTCGAGAAAAAAAAAAAAAAAAACCCCATTAACTCATTCTAAAAGCTATCCATGGACAACATAAAATAAAATCAAAAATAAAAAAAAAACACTTTCGACCTTAAAGTAAATGAAAAAAAGTCCATTTTCCCCCAAAAAAAAAAGGACTGCAACCGATTTGTCATTGAGTGTCTGACACGGGAAAAATTCCTGGGGTTTTCCCTTTTGACATTGCAATTGTCAATTACCCCATTCCTCAAGTCATGCACATCTAGTACAAGAGCTTTTAAATATCCCCATAAATAGAAATCTAGAGGATTATATCAGGATTTGGGGGTGGCCAATTTTGAGGTCCTCCCCTCCAATCCAGCGATTATGGGGGAGGTGATGTCGAGATGCTGACGAGCAAGAGCACAAAAAAGAGCTGGGCCCGTCGTGCATAAACCCATGTTGAATCTTACTTGTACGGGTACTTCTTCTAACAAAATGGGTAAATGATTTTTTCAAAAAGTCCGTGTAGGATTCACATGTTAATCTTGCTGAAAAAAAAAAAGGGCCAATTAGGTAGTCATCAATAATTCCTACCTAAACGTTCAGCAAAAAATTTTTGCCGAATATGACTTTCTCTAATAACGGGGGGGTTTTCGTGGGCCCCAAAAAAAGGTCATTGTGAAAGTTCATAATAGCATCTTGTTTTTTTTTTTTTTTTTTGGGCAGACACTCAATGACAAATCGTTTGGGAACCCCCTATTTTATGAGAAGGGGGGGCTTTTTTCTCATTTATTTTTAAAGGGCGAAATTTTTTTTTTTTATTTTATTTTGTCCATGGATAGTTTTTTGAATGATTTTAAAGGGTTTTTTTTTTTCTCGAAAACAAGGGAGATATGAAAAAAAACACAAAGGGGAAAAAAAAAAAAAAGTATTTTTGTTTTTAATCTTAAAAAAAATAAAAACTATAAGAAAAATTAATCGTGTACTTTTTTTTGTCAATAATATGGCTGTGGTGCCCCCCAAAAAGCCACTGGAGCTAATAATTTTAATCTATTTAGAGCTAGATAAGTCCCCATTACTTCAAATAACTGCACCAAATTACGACCAAACCCCGGGTTTTTTTAAATTTTTGATTTTTTATAAATAGTTTTTTTTTTTAAACTTCAACGCCCTGTATTCAGAAACGAAGCAACTCCGGACATATGTTCATAAAACTTTTTTTTTAAAAAGACCAGTCAATCACCCTCAAAAATTTGTACCATGTTTTTAAACAAACCCCCCATAAAAGCTGGGGAATATTTTATAATAGTTCTTACTTTTTTTAAATTTTTAAAAAATTTGCTTAGTTGTAATTATTTAAAACTTTTTTTAAATAAAAATCAACTCTTATATGTGGTGAAATCATCTCTGAAATATGAAAAAAAATAGGAAAAAATACTAAGGTATTCTAAATTATTAAAAATTTAAATTGTGTACTTTTCACCAGTTTCTATAAGAAAAAAACCCCCCCCCGTGACAAATTGGTGAACTACCCCGGAACGTGATAACAAACGAAAATATAGCGATATAAAAAAGCTGTCGAATTTTTTTTAATAGTTCTTACTTTTTTTTTCAGAAAGATTACGCTTATTTTTTTCCCAATTTTTTAAAACTTTTTTTTAAAAAAAATTTAAACCCTTTTAAAATGGTGAAATCATCCCCGAAATATGAAATAAATCAAAAAATACTTGAAAAAACTAGGAAAAACTACTAAGGTTTTAAATTTTGGAAATTTAAATCGTGTACTTTCCAAGATTTTTAAAAAAAACCCCCCCCGTAACGAAGGGAACTCCCCCCGAACGTGATAACATACGAAAATATCATAGCAATACAAAAAAAATTAAATATGCTATAATAGATCTTAGCTTTTTTCATATAGATTGTGACTTGATCTAATTATTTCTTTTTTTTTTTTAAAAAAACCCCCCCAACCAACAATAATAAGCTTGAAAAAAAATGAGTGCATTAAAACTGCATTGGAAAGAGAATCTATTAAATTAAAAGTGATAAACTCTGATGACTTGACAAAAAAAAAAACTTTTTTTTTTTTTCAGAATAATTTCCCCAAAAAAAACAAAAAAAAAGGGAAAAAATTTTTTTAATAATAATGATAATGGCAAATAGTCCAGAAAAGAAAAAACAAAGTGTAAAAAAATCTGTAAGTTTTTTTTTGGGCGCAATTCTTAGGTTTTGGGGTTGCTTTCGAGTGAAATAAAGTTTATCAACTTTTTCGGGTTTTAAAAAGGGGTAAAAAGGGCCCCCCCAAGGCCCGAAAAATTTTCCCCTTTTTCTGCCAAAATATGAGAATTTTTTTAAACAAAAAAAGAAGATGTAAAATGATGTAATTCAAAAATTTTCAAATTTTTTTTCAATATTTTGAGATTATCTTATTAATTTAATAAATTTTTGAAAAAATGGTTTGTTATTAATTTTTTTATAATGGGACCAAAAATGTTCAATGATCCCAGAAAATTTCCTTCACCATCTTTCTTGGTTTTGATAAAAATTATTTTTGCCCATCTGCATTTTTTAGCCGTTTCCGGCTTCATCCAATATGGTAGGGACCATTTTCGTAATTTCGAGGTAATCTTTATTTTTTTTTTGTCTAAACAAAATTCTCAAATTCGATATTTTGGCAATATTTGCGGGCAACTAATTTTGGTTTGGGAACCATTTTCGCGGGTTTTAGTCGGAATCGTGATAAAGTTTTTTTGCTAAAAGCATCCGCGAAGACCCAAGAATTGCACCACAAATGAAAACTGGACAGATTTATTTACAGCTTTGGGTATTTTCAGGTCTTCAGTTACTGGGCTAAAAAATATTTTTTTATTTGCCAAATCTTTGGTTTGGTCCCCTTTTTGTCATATAAAATATATTAAGCTAAATTAAATTATCACAACTCATTTAATTCTGTAAACCAAAAATATTTTACAAACTCTAACAAGGGTTTTGTTTTTTTATTATTATGTCAAGTGTAACAATAACTAAAACAAAAAATTTAAAATAGTACGCATTTTTAACGAATAATTGGTTATATATAACTTTTTATAAATAACTTCTTGATGAGATAAACCGTTCTAGTAACTTCTTATGAGATTCTTCTTAAATGACTACTCTATGTTTTTTTATAGGAACCCGAAGTGCTTTTCTAAACATTAGATTTTAAAAGGGGAAACCGTAACAGTCTGCCATCGATTTTACATTAAATTTGACCCAAACACTAGAGCCCAACCTACGCCAAGGATAAATTTCGTCAATAGAAGCACGTTTGCAACGGGGAAGCACCCTAAAGTAAAACAATATCGCTTCTGCCACTTTACTCGTGTATTGTTTTTTTTGTTTTTAACCCCAAGAAAATATTAATTTATTTTATGTTAAAAGTTACAAGACTAATATTTTTTCAACTGTACAATATAAAATAAATAAATTTAAATTTATAACTATCTATAACTATGAACATATAGCTAATTTTTTAATAAAGATTATCTTCAAAAGTTTAGAGTTTTTTAAAAATATTTAAAAATTATTTAATTAGCTTTCTTTACGTTTACATTATTACAAAATATGTTATTATTACTTTTTTAAAATTTAAAAATTTTCTGATCTTATAACTTGTTTTTGTAAAAAAATAATTTTAAACAAATTTTTTTAAAAGTATTTCATTTAAATTTTTGTTTAATTTTTTAGCTTTTATAATAAAATTATAAGATTTATAGGTAGAATATAGTATTCTACCTATAAATCTTATAATGGTATTTGAAAATTATCTGAAAAGATTGAAAGAGAATAAAGATTTTGCCATTACCATCATTAAAAGTAAACAATTTTAGAAAAAAAATTTTGATTTTGGGTAACTTGAACTCTATTTATTATTATTTTTTTTTCTCACAAGTCACTTGTTGTTAAAAAATATAATTTTCTTGAATTGTTTGCTAGTTTTTATATTGGCACATAATAAAAACACTAAAAATTCTAGGATAAAACTTTAATTTTTTAAATAAGTAATTTTTTTTTAATTTATAATTTTTTCAATTTAAACAAGGCATTTTTTGTTAGGTAACTTAAAATTATTAAGCAGAAACTGTCTATTTTCTTGAGTATATTTTTTAACTTCTTATGCCCCATTTCCAATTACTATTTTTAGAAAAAAATTCTAACATTTTTCATTTAGGTCAAAAAAACTTATAAATTTATTGAAGAAAAGTTACTTTTTGCCTTTCTGATCTTATTTCGTAATTTGTTAGAGATACTACGGTAAATTTTAAATAGTTTACCTAATTAATTTATAAGGTTTTAAGAATTGTTTATTAATTTTTGTATTATAAAGGATATTTAAAACTAACTCCCTTCTAAAGTGAAACTTTTAGAAGAGGCGAGGATTGGGGCATACAGGCCGAAATAACGGCAACTGGGCCTTCTGCCCTAGGACACACCAGAAAAAACGAGCAGTATCACAAACCCAATATTTGAGATGGGGAGTGATACAATGCCAAAAAAGGATAAATACACACAGGCATACAAAACCCAGCTTACCTGGGGCGGTAGTGAGCGATCTCCTGGTCAGTCTCGAAATTGGTTTGAACCGATGGATCCAAGACTGACAAAAGGAGCCGGCGCAGGAATACTATGACCCCAGGTTCAATGCTTATGCTTTCCCCGGGAAATATGCCACTGTTTTCCAGGCGGGGAAAAATATGCCATTGAACTTTGTCTGCGGGGAGAACTTGAGGAGGAGATATAAGGGCAGGGACATTACTATCTTCTGATAGTCAAGCGGCCATAAAAGCTTTGCATCTCAACAAGTCAACTCAAGGTTGGTTTGGAACTGTCTGCAAGCTTCTAAACCTGGCTAACCACAACAAAGTTACACTTTCCTGGGTGCCAGACAAGGGGGAAAACAGGGCAATGAAAATGCAGAGTCCCTGGCCAGGCGAGGCTCCGCAGCAATGTTTGTGGGTCCTGAACCTGTTTTTGGAATACCAAAACCCCGGGTTTCGTGGCTACGACTCGGTGGATTCAAACACAACATCAGTCATACTGGAACCACATTCCAAGGCAAAATCACAGTAAATCAATGCGACTCACCATCGAAAGCATTGACAAGTGAACAAATAAAACTAAATAGAATCAGATTGGGATAGTGACAGGATTAATAACCGGACACTGCACCCTAAGAAAACATATGCACACTATGGGCATCTATAGAGAAAAAACCTTTTGGGAGACTATGACGAAGAGGAAGAGACAGCCTCTCCATCTATATGAGTGCCCTGCACTTACATACTGAGAACAAATCAAAACCCCATGGTGGACACTAACCACCAGGAGGTGGAGACCAGAAAGAACAGTAAAAGGGCTACTACACCTGTCTAAGGTGTCAAACCTTAACTAAAAAAAAATACACAAGAGATACAACAAGCCCTGAAGCCGCAGGTCGAGGCGGACAAAACCTCAACTTGTGTATTTACTTATAATCAATCAATAAATTTCAAGAATTGTTTATTAATTTTGTATTATAAAGGATATTTAAAACTAACTCCTTCTAAAGTGAAACTTTTTAGAAAAAAATTTTTAAACCCATTCCTTAATAAAAAATGTTAACCTTGCTTAAATTTAGCACTTATCTTTAAATATTATTTAAAAACAAATATTTTGAAAAATATTTAAAATAGTATTTTTAATTATTGCACCAAAAATATATTAAAATATATTAAAAGCAAATAATAAAAAAAACATTTCTATTATAACAGTTGATTCATTGTAGTATTTATGGTAAAAACGTCTTTTAAAATATATTATACCAGTCCCAATGTTTTGTTTTAAAAATGACTTAAATAAAACATTTTAATATACTTTCCTAATAATAAAATTTACGTAAACTAAGAGTCATTCCACATGAAATCCTCTAATTGAAAAAGCCAGCCCATTTAAGATTTTGTTTTTACTTTGAGGAAATCTTTATAAGGGCCCAAATAATGTTTTCCATGTACATTTAATTTTGGAAGCGCCCGCTTTTGTCTGTACATATTAAAACCTTTAAATAATATCATTTTTATGCTTTATAACATTAAGCTGTTTATTTTTTTTATTAAAGAAAAGGTAGTAGTTCTAGCGCAGACATTAAAAGTCTTATTAGTCTATAACAAACCAGTGCTTTATTTTATAAATATTAATTTTACATTTTCTTTTTCATTTACATATATATATATATATATATATATATATATATATATATATATATATATATATATATATATATATATATATATATATATAATATACAAATTTATCTCTAATTTTCCTTATACAGGATTTCAGAAACAAACTAGCCAGTGTCGCCGAAGCTGATGTTTACCCCTTTTGGGTAAATAAAATGATTGGGATAATACGGGTTTGGTCTTTTCCCCGGGAGTAACCATAAAAAACGACAAACAGTTTGTTGTTGCTTGAAAACAGCTAGTTCGTACTTAAAAATTAGGTGGACATAATATAAAAAATTTAAAATCGATAATCGACCCGAATAGTTCAATCTTTATATAACAAATCAACTCTTAAATTTTGGGATTTTGAAAATGGCGTTATTCAGATCAGTTAATAGAATGTCTATATCCCAAAATTTAAAAATTTAAAAACTCAGAGAATATTTAGTTCTGACCTTTAGAGGCCTGTTATTTTCATTTTTAGTGTGTATACAGGTGATTTTTTTAAAGCAAAAATTGAGGTAATTTTTTAACTTTTAAATTTAATAAATTTATTTACAACCAAATACTATTTTTAAAAAGGTTCATAAAATACTACACACTTACCTTACTATTTCTATTTAGGCTAGTTTTATGTATATTATTTGTTATCTTATGTTATAACAGTGGGTTTCAAAAATTCAAGTGCAGAAATAACTTTAACTATAATATAATATCTTTATTTTGAATCAAATCATAAGAATATAAACAGAAAATTTTATTTATCGGAGAGATTTGTCAATATTAATACCATAAAGAATACGAGAACATATCATAATTTTGTTCTCATAATCAATTGGAAGCCGGAAGATATTCAGCCTCTGATAATTTTGAAATTGTCAAGAACACAAAATCCCTATCAAAAATTTTAAGTAAAAATTAATTTATTATTTAAAAACTTATATAAATAATTTAAACCCACTGTTATAACATAAAATAACAAATAATATTGATAAAACTAGTCTTAATAGAAATAGTAATGTAATATGTAGTATATTATGAACCTTTTCAAAAATTGTATTCGGTTGTGAATAAATTTATTAAATCTGTAAGTTAAAAAATTACGTCAATTTTTGTTTAAAAAAAAACACCTGTATGCACACTAAAAATGACAATAACAAGACGTACTATACAGATGCTAGAAGTTGAAGTTATGAACTAAAAATTTTGTTAGTATTAAATTTTTATTTGGCAGTAAACATACCCATTTAATAATCTGAATAATGGCATTTTTCAAAATCCTCAAACTTCAAAAGTTGATTTTTTTATATAACGAGTGAACTATTCGGGTCGATTATCGGCTTTATATTTTCTATACTATGTCCACTCAATTTTTAAGTGTAAACTAGCTGCACGAACCGAACAGTCGAAGCACTGGAGTTGGTCAAAAACCACGAAAAATGACTAAAATAAACGTAGTTTCAGCACCGCGCCGTTATTTAGAGGTATAGACTAAGTAAATTTTTTAATGTCTGCGCTAGAACTACTGCCTTTTCTCTTTCGAATGCCGCGGGGGAACGTATAAATATCTTTAATAGAAAAATTTTTAAAAGCTAAATATTATAAAGCATAGAAATGATGGTTTTTAAACGTTTTAATATTTACAGGGGAAACGGGAGCTTCTAAAAATTAAATATACATGGAAATCATTCTTTGGGGATTCTGATAAAGATTTCCTAAAATGATGGGGAAATATTTTGTTTATTTTTAGACGTTTTTATTTGGAATTACTCATAATAAAATTATGTATAATATCCGCGTAATTTATAGTTTTCCTTTTTTTAATGTATGACAGTCATGTATTAATTTCATTGAAATAAATTTTTTTTAGAATATTATAAAGGTTATATGGAAAAAAAATATTTTAAATTTGTTTTATTTAAATTATTTGTTGCTTAAAAGCCGTCTTTATGAAAATAAGTCATATTTATAAGGGTCCAGGGTTTTCCCGTATAATTGCGCACCCCTTAAAATCTTCATTTTTATAGATAAAAAAAAATAGGTTATATGAAAGTTGCAGGATTTTTCATGAAGATTTTCATGGTGTAATATAAAAACAAATGATGATCGGAAAATTAACAAATCACTATCAACTCGATTTTTGGGAACACTGTATGAAAATTAAATTCTAATCTTCCTTTGAAATATATATATATATATATATATATATATATATTTTATATATATTTTATATATATATATATATATATATATATATATATATATATATATATATATATATATATATATATATATATATATATATATATATATATATATATATAAATAATTATCTATTTCGGATAAAGAGTTAAGTCATTTAAATTTAAAATCTGCCTTTATAAATAGTTAGCCATGGATACAACCCAAAATTGACTTCGGTCAAATATTTATATTTTTTTTTGGTTTCCAAGACGCCATGGCTAACGCGACTTAATTTTTGCCAAACTTTGGGTTGTATCCATGGCTAACTATGGCTTATAAGAACAGATTTTAAATTCAAATAACTTGCAACTCGTTTATCCGAAATAGATAAGTTATATATTTTTTGAAAGAGGAAGATTAACAGAATTTGAATTTTCAATCATATACAGGGTGTTCCATTTAAAGTTACTAAGTTGATAGTGCTGCTCACTATGAGCAAAATTATTAATAAATAAACATTTATATTATCTATAAGTTTTAAGGTTTAAAAAGTATTTTTTTTAATGTTGACCCATGATATTAAATCAAGTTCAATATAAAGTAATAATAAAGTTTATTAACGGCAAGGTGCCTACAAAATATAAAATATTCAAAAAAAATAGGACGTTTGAGGGATAAATACTGTATTAAGTTTTCCTATCCACAAAAAAACGTTGTGTTGAATCTACAGTTTCCCGGGTAGATTGCCCAAGGCATGGAAGTATGTTACCTGGATTTTAAGGAGTTTAAATGTGAAAAAAAACATAATAACTTAAATAAAAACTAACGAATCAGGTTTGGGTGTTATTATTGGTTAAGACTAAATGCCTTTTCTGAAAACTTGTGTAAGTTATGGGTTTACGTACAGGTTTTTGAGGAGTCAAATGTAAAAAATCATATTTTATGAACACGATAACGAAATTAAACCAAAATTGGTACAATAATTGGTTGAAATAAAGGTCTTAATTTTGACAAATTGTGTCAGTTACGAACGTACGCTAACGGTTTTTTATCGGTCCAATAAAAAAATCATTTTTGACAAATGTATTTTTGGCACATGTTGTTTTTAATAAATGCCATTTGGATAGATGTATTTTGGTCAGTTGTAATGTTTGGCGGATTTTATTTTTTCCTGATTCGTTAATTATTTATTTTACTACTTAAGACAGTCACGATCAAAAAAAAAGGAAGCGTGTCCCCGTTGTCAAAACAAATTTTCAACTTAACCATTCTCTCAAATTTTTCTTCGAGAAAAGAGTGTCCCGTTCCAAAAAACATTTTGCATGTTTAACTTAACAATTCTCTTATTTGTCCATTAAAGAGGTTTAACCCATAGTGCGGCGATGTAAACCCTTTTTTTTTTTCTCCAACCGAAATCAGAAGTAGGTCGATTTTCCTTTGATTTAATAGGGCTCTTCAGTACACAAGTTTCTTAAAGAAAGCAATTAGGTTTCTTCTAAGAAATAATAATGAAGCTGAAAAGCAATTACTTTGGTTTTTATTAGGCTGCACGTTTTATTGTTAATCAACAATTTTTAAAACAAATTTTTTTCAATAATTTAAAGTAAGTCAACACTTAATTAAAGTAGTAGGCAAAAAAAAAAACGTCAAAAATTAAAAAAAAGAATCTTAATAAACTTTTACGTACTATTTTAATTTTTTTACTTAACTTGTTTATAAAGACATACTGAAACATTGCTTGTTTAGAAAGAATTGTACATTTAAAAATTTATACCTAAATAACGCTTCTGCCAAATATTTTCTTATACGAAATTTATACCAGAATTACAAGCATTAAAAATTCAAAATAAAACTTTCCCACCAAAGGATATCTACGTCACAAGTGGATAACCACATATCACCCGCCTGATCGACAGAGGCGACCGTGGCTAAGTTCCAATATTACATCTCGATTGAAAGCGGAAAAAATAAAATACCAGGTGGCTAATTCGATTTTTTGAATCACTTGATTTTCAGTCAGTGAATAAATGTCATTTTCATTTGTTTATTAAAAAGTCGGGTACTTAATCTGTTTATTTGGTTTGACAAAAACACATTAAAAAAAAAACGTATTGCATTGATTAAAAAAAACAAGGTTACAACAATAAAGAATCTATTGCATTGGCTAAAAAACGCAATTATCATGATTACTTTCGAAGTGTTTTTTTTCAAACGATAATGAACAGTTTTTGGAGCTTCAACCTGTTTTTTTTTGTTTTTTTTGTGGTGATTGCGGTGGATTGACATTAAACCGATTTCGTTTAATCGGAATAAAGGTACGCCTTGAATAAAATAATAAATCCAAAAAAACTAATTTTGGAACTTGGCAACCTTTTGTGTCGTCACACGGCGTTTTGGTCTGTCCCCTTTTAAATCGTTATTGAGCCAAAATTATTTTTTTTTTGAGAAAAATGCTTTTGGAAGATGGTTAAGCAAAAGAAGAGATTTGACGTGTTTTATTGCAAAATAAATTACGGGGCAAGGGTCCCATTAAAAACACAATTCAGTGCTTCTATGTGTAGCATTATACAAAAAATTTTTTATTTTTTTTTTGGCTGATTCATTTATTAATATATTTTTTTTTGGTTTGTCTCACTTCACAACGGAGTGCTTCCGTTCAGGTTTGAGGGTATAGACTTGTGCATGCAAAAAGTTAATTGACCCTTTCGAACTTTCAGATTAAAAAACCACTATAAAATCGAAAGCCTTAAAATTTTAAGGTAAAAACGAGAATTTTGATAAAAAGTAGAAAACTTAAAAGTCATATTTTTTTAAGATGCACAGTTTAGAAGCTGAAGCCTTTCAAATTCTAAAATATGTTATAAATATGATTATGATATGATCTTAATTATGCAATACATTTAAGGAAATAACTTTTTTAAATAAATACAATTTTTATTGCTTTACTGTTTGAATCCTGTATAATTTAGGATATATTTTTAATACCTTGAAACAAATATTTGTGTCTAGAATGTGCAGGTGCAACTTAAATTTTATATATTATTTAACAAACACTTTTTATTTAAATTTTTTTTTTACCACAAACAAATACTTTAGTTTAGCTACCCAGCCATTGGCCACGCCAGTCTTTAAAAAAAAGTTGTAGCAAGTGTTTACCAAGTCAATAGGAATTTTATAATTCTTGCAGACAATGTATTGCCCTGTTATTGAAATTTAATACCAAGACAACACCGGAGCTCTATTGAGTCTAAGCCGTTTTTTTTTAGTTTGCAGTTAGGTGTTATACTGCGGAGGCAATGCATTTTACCTCTAGGAATTATTTCCCCTTATTTCCCTTTGTACATACCTACTGAGAATATCCCGTAACATGCGAAAAACGCGTCTTTGAACAGTCCACGAAGGCGTAAAGCCTTAATACTAAAATACAGGGGCTGTCTTAAGGAAAGAAGGAGTGGGGTTTATTAAGATGGAACTTTTAAAAGTTTAATTTCTCGGAGCAGAAGTCGGGGAAAAACGCCTAAAGAAAGGTGAGATCCCCTACAACCCGTTGGGCAAAGAAAAAAACTTTAGAAAGTGGGGTCGTTAATAGGATAACGACTTTTCTTGATGAATGCTTTGAGTTATGAAAACGTTATTTCCCAGACATGAAAAATTCCACCATAGACTGATTTGGGAAAAACAAAAAAAGAGTATTAGAAGGGGAAAATACTATCTGACTCGATGGCTATGATATAAATACAATATGCTTGTTTTTAAGATCGTTCTTACAGGTAATACCCACAAGATTAAGTGATTATATATTCTTTCACAGCTTGGCTCTACGCTAGTTTGATTTGATTTGGGTTTTTCTCGAACACGAATATGATTGTGTTTTTTTAGGAATTAGAGAGTTATAATAAGTTACACCAAAACATATTTCCATATTTACTTGTCTAGTATGCAGCAAAAATAACGATATTTTGATTCATTATCGATATTTAATAAGTACTTAATTTTATACAGCATCCACAAAGAACATCAACATTTTAGGAATTTGTCAGGGCAATAGGTTTTTACTAACATGTCAACTAATTTTTTAAACCAAAAAGCGGTTTTTTTGCCTGTGTTAAACAAAAATTAATCGGGTTTTTCCTAAAAAATGTTTGAAAAATGTATAATTACATTAAATTATAAATTGTGTCCTTGTATTACCCAAGAAGAGTCATTAAAAGTATATGTTGGTACGCCCAAATGTAAGCAAAATTATATTTTTAAAAAATATTTTTTATGTTTTTCTAAAAGACCTCTTTTTCTTAACATTTTTTTTAAAAGATTTCTCTAAAAGCAATATTTTTTTTTTTCCACGTTTTGGCTTTAACTTTTGTAAATGGTCAAAACCCAAATGTGCTTTGTTAAGTGATTAAACTGCTTATTGTGAAATATAAAGTCCATCATATAAAACGAAAAAACCCGGGGGGTTTTACTGGTTTCTAAAATTCAGATAAATCAGCGTTTGACATACAAAATAAACTGTTTGGGTAAACATAGCACGTACCTGTTGAAGATGTCAGTTAATTGTTATTATCAGAAGTGGTATGATAACTATGATAACCTTCAATGATTGAAATATGTAAGAAATTACATACCTTAAGCAAAAAAAGCTAGGATTCTTCTTTCGAGCCAAAAAAAAACGGAACTAAGAGCCAAATACATGTTTTATATTTGATATTAGATATAAGATTTCTTACTGTTGTTGACTAAATAGTTTAAAGGTTTACAAAGTAAATGGTATATAATTATTGATAAGGAAATTAGTTTTCATAGAAACTCGATTAGCTGAACCTTTTCCCATAAATAAATGTTTGCGGTTTTTAAATGATAATAAAATTAATTTTATAAGTAGTCACACAATAAAAGAAGTGTTTTAGTTTAGTTGATGAGATATGAAGTTTTATGTATTCCACCCAAACTTAAAATAAAATAAAAACCCAAAAATTTCCGAACCTGTCAAAAAAATAATAAGTTTTGTTATTGTACCCAAAAATTTTCATTAGATAACCAAAAAATGCATCTCCTATTCAAAAATCGAAAGCCATCATTATCAGTGTTGCCCATATGCAAGACCAAGACGAGACTTAGCCAGTCTTGAGTCAAAACACCTGGTCTTGGTATTGCTCTCTCAAACATGGTCTTGCAGCAACGTTCTTTTAAGTCTTGCAGCTACCTGTAAGCCTATTGCTATTTATTAAGCACTTGGTTTGGGATTTTAGAACAACACTTTTTTGTTTATATTGACAAACATACTAAAATCCAACCAACTTAATAAAATTAACTTGACAATATTTTAAAGACTTTGTTAAGATTAATAGTAATAGGCCCTCACCTTCTGTGAAATATGCCAATAAATATCAAATAAGTAAAAAAATAAATAAATAAACACCGACCGATTGACGGTGAATCAGAATATCGCAAATAGACCATACTATATATTGGTAGACTCAAAAACTGTTACGATTCTCGACCTATTATGGACACATAAGTTTTCATGGACATATGGATTTATATTTGTATTAGTTAAAATTTTTAAATCAGCATTTGGGAGCGAGAGAGAAAGGTTATACTATAGTTCTTCTTTGGTTTGCATTACTGAGCGGCAACGCTGCCTCAATTGGTATATGCTCGAGTACGTTAGATCCCCAAGGTATGTGTGTTAATGCGTACTTTGCTTTCTTTGCCAGAAAAAAAGTTTATTTTTTGCTACATTTTCGGATGTATACATATTTTATTTATGTTAGTAAGACTCTACTTACTAAATATATTAATTTCTACAGAAGCTTTTAGTGTTATAACGACTAACTTTGTTGTTAGATGGAAGAATTCGTGGTTTTGATACCGATGCTAGGGATTGTCTATCAATATCGATATTAAAAAAACCTAATACTCAAACCCTCAAGCCTCAGTTTGAGTTAACTGCGAGACGCAAGAGTCTCGCAGGCTCAATCTTGTTCTTGCCCAATCTTGCTGGGTCGGTCTTTGTCTTGGTTTTGCTACAATTAGGCGGTCTTGGTCTTAATCTGGCAAAAATACTGACCAAGACTGTAAGACTAACGCCGATTTTGGGCAATAGTAATCGTCATATATGGCGTATTACTTATTTTTAAATAATAGCCGATAATAGAATATAGGTCTTAATATTTATCTATAAATGAATTAAATATTATTCCGTAACTTCTCGTACTGTGGGGCTATTAAAATATTTAGTTAAAAAACGCCCGTAGAGTTCGATTTTTCATCTATCAAGGCCTTGCAAAAGCTACCTTATAACCCTAAAATAAAATCGATTAAAAATAATATAAATTTGTAATTGTATACTATGTTTTGCTTTATACCGTTAACTCTAATGGGTAGTTTTGTAGTAGTGGGCTTTCTAATTATTTTTTTAAACAAAAAAAATATTATTTTGAGACTTATATTTAAATTAATTGATGTTGATAGGTACACTTTTAATTTGGTAGATAGAAAATCAAGCTAAAGTTCATTTTAATATTACAGACCAATCAAATTTGCTATCACAAAAGTAACGAAATCGATATTCCAAAATGTATATACTTTTTCAACTTAACTAAATAAACATATTTATATTTTTAAATGGTGGATTACTATTCTCGATTTATAAAAATGCTATCTTTAATATTTGTTTTTTCAGATAATTGTTTGTTATTTAATTTACTTGACTTATTTTAGGAAAGACTTCAACATCAACTAGGGTGAACAAGCCAGAGGTTGGAGCAACTTACTGAACTACATTCTGTGATATTTAGTTTAAAGAAAGCTCCATCAGCAAAGGACCATGGCGATCGCTGAGGAGGATGAAGTCTCAGGTACCTACATTCATAAAAAACAAAAATATTTTATGGGTTTGGTTTTTTTAAAGTTTTGTACTCTTTCACTAGTTTTAATGGTATTTTAGACAGTTAAGTGATAAAAAATAAAATTTAAAACATTAAACTTTAAAGAAATATATAATTTGTTAGAACAATTTATTAATTTTATATCAGATTTTTGTATTTAAAAAACGTCAACAGTTGATTACCTCCATAATAGACATCTGCTTTATAACATTTGTTTGTTAAACATTAAAAACCTTAAAGTGTCTTGCAAAATTTTAAACAAAAAAAAAGGAAATTCTCGTCTACTAAATATATCCACTTTTTTACTGCAAGGCAGACTTTTAGTTATTTGCATTCCTAGTTCTATTTATTCATTTTATGAAGCTCTACTTTATTTAGACAACTTAAAATTCGATAATACAATAAATAAAATAAGCAATACATTCCATCTTACAAAATTTAAGCCCATAAAATGCTTATGTTTACGAGGGGGCCGTATAACTCAATTCTTTTTAGTAGAAAGAATATGAATAAGCAGACCATAATCCTTGTCTGCACAGGCATATAAATCACGTAGCTGTCCAGTTTTGGTAAGCCGGATATTTTTATCTTTTACTAGGTCTGTTTGCTATTCAGAAATTGTTTAAACTATTTTACTTTTTTTGTACGCACTAGTCCTAAATGCACCTTCGATTAGAGCACGTAAAATATGTAAAATTGTGTACACTATTTGTGAATAAATAACAAACAGACCTACACTATCGAAAAATATTACAATGCTTACATTTATGGTATGTTTAATATTATTTTTGTCAATAACACACACACGCAAAAGTCGGGTATACTCTTCCTGACGTATGTTGTCTGTAGTAATTTGCCCTCTGATCCCAAATCCGGGGTCAAAATTCCGTCATCACGTCATTTTTTTCTGACCTCCAAAAACTGGTGAAAAACAGTAAAAGCAGTTAATAAAAATGCCTAGAAGAAGTGTTTTTTACATCCAACTATATATTTTATGTAAAAGTATTCAGTGAATTCAACCACAAAATTAAGGTAGCAAATGTAGTTTTTTTTTTCTAACCTTAAATAACGAATCTAGCGCAAATTTGGTATAGTTGGGTTTTAGGGTCGCTAATTAGTCAGATTCTTAAAATTCAAGATGGTGGATCCAAAATGGCGTATGTGTTTTTCAAGGTGGCGAATACATCTTTCGAGAACCAGCGGATTTATTTCTCAGATTTGGTATAAGGAGGTTCGTTAAGTCACTGATTGCGAATCTGAAGTCAGACCTTCACAATTCAAGATTGCGGATTCAATTTAGCTGACGCGAATTTCAAAATCATTGGATTTAAGCCAAATTTTGTAAAGAGGTTTTTATTGAGTCACTGATGTCAATGAATTTAAAGTAGATTCTAAAGAAATTGAATTCCCATTCCATTAATCTGTTATTTTACCAGTTGATTTTTCGACATCCTAACATATTTTCTCTGCTTCCCTTTAAAGCTGCTAATATACCTCTTTCTACTGTATTTTGTCTCTTTTTCTTTGAATGATCTTACAGATTTTCTGTCAGTAAAATACTTTCCAAGTCAAAAAGCACTCTAGATCTCAGTACTTCAGGGGGACGAGATTGTTGGATAGGAACTTTGCCCTTATTTTACATAAGTGTTTTTGGTGAAATTATATTTAATTGTTGCCCGACTTTATATTTCATTGATTCACTAATTTATTTTATCTCCCCCTTTTTCATATTTTTACAATATTTTATTTCGTTAAAAATGTTGAGTTACTGCGCCAAATAAAATTAAGTTTGCAATCTACATTTGAATGTTTATTAAAATATAGGTTTATTATTATTCTATTTGGTATATATATTTATAAAAATTAATATTATAATTTTTTTTTAAGTAAGGGAATATGAATTATGAAAAACATTCTTCTTTTTTGATAAAAATATAATGTTGGTTTGTGATCTTATTATTCTGTGATGTATCAATAAAATGTACTCAGCACGTCAATATAATATGTCTTATCAGGTACTTTCTCTTAAAGTAATCCTTAAAAAATATTATTATTTAAAATACTCTGTAAAGCATTCATTGCTGTGAGAAAAACCGAGCTTGACAATACCCAGAATAACATTAATTAGCTGATTCCAGTAATTCTAAATTTATTCTAGAAGAGTACCCTTTTTTATTTTAGGATTTTTACCTTTAGAATGTGTTTTTGTGAAATACATTAAAAATAAATTGTTTACTACTATTTATTACACATCGCTAGTCATTTACAAAAATTCACCAAAATCAGTTCATATAACCAAAGTGAAAAAAATATATATTTAGAGCCAAATGGGATTCAAAATAAATTTGGCCTACAGTGTACAAGAAACACAAACAACTACAAAATGGAAAGTAGAATGGGAAAGAAATTTTTAAAATATTAACACCTTAAATAACCAAAAATAACCAACTTTCTAAAATCATCCTAAACGTTCAAAATATAATATTTCTCCTACAAATGGGGTAATTTTTAATGGAACCAATATATTTCCTATAATAGTCCTATTCTCTTATTTAAAATAAATTAGTAATTTATATATATATATATATATATATATATATATATATATATATATATATATATATATATATATATATATATATATATATATATCTTACTTTTCTTCAACCATTTTATAAATTATTTTTTATAGAGTTTTTCTGTATAGGTTGACAAATAAATTTGAAAAGCAATTTCAGCACAACGTTTCGCACATTATATTGTGCTTTTTCAAGTTTTATTCTAAAATTTTCAAAAATTTTAAAAAATTACAATTAAAAAGTTTTAAAACACTACCAGATTACACATTGTTTCTTAGACATACACATTTAAAATCTCACACTTATATACGTCATATTTAAAAACAGATTAAAAAATCTTTGCAAAAATAAAACCAAAAATACAGGATAAGTACATACCTTGGAGTTGTTTTGATTATTTCTGATGCAGAACTTAGTTCCGTCTAAAGGAATGTTATTATTATTTTTTTTTATACACTGTAGGCCAAATTTATTTTGAACCTCATTTGGCTCTAAATATATATTTTTTTCACTTTGGTTTTATGAACTGATTTTGGTGAATTTTTGTAAGAATATTAGGGATACCTTTTTTTAATTGTAGAAAAAATATCTAATCAAAATATACATGAAGAGCCTAATAAGAAGCAATATTTTTAATAATTGCCTTTGGGGCTGTTGCAAAATTAAATTTTTAACTCTACAACTACAAAAATTTTGTTTTGAGAATATTAAGAAGCTATCGGAGAGAAAACTCTGAAAAAAAATTTCGCGAAATTTAAAGTTTTCTATTGAAAACCTTTTTTTTCGAAAATTTTGTTAAATTATATTAAAATACAGAGTATTGTTCTGACATTTAAAAATATTATTTGGCGTGGTTACTGTAATTTAGAAGTTCCCCTTGGGGAAAATACGTAAGTATAACCATTAGGTATCGATACCTGTGAAACAAAAGAAGAACTGCTATTGGATCCTTGACAACGATGAATAAACAATAATAACTTAAAAGTGCAAAAAAGAGTATTAAATGTTACCCTGAGCGTAATTGAAGTTAAGTACTATTAGTTATTTTCTACGGCATTTACTTGAGACTTGTTAATTTGTTATTAAATAAAAACATATTACGCTGTATGGTAATATTTAAAAAAGTTTTCGAAAAATAAGCCTTTTAATAGAAACCTTGAACTTTCTCAAAACATTTTTTCACAGCCTCTTCTCCAATATTTTTAATATTTTCTAATAAGTTTTGTGGTTTTAGAATTAAAAAAAAAATGCAGCAGCCCCAAAGGCAATGATTAAAAAACATTAAGCCTTACTTGGCTTCCCTGTATATTTGATCAGATATTTTTTTTCTGTAATTAAAGATAGGTCTTCCTAATGTCTTCTTAAAATTTTACCAAAATCAAAGCCAAGTGAAAATATTTAGAGCCAAATTGGGTTCCAAATAAATTTGGCCCACAGTGTATCTGTAAGAATCGTTCAGTGGTTTTGAGACCTGTTTAAAAATTGTAGATTTAAGTTAAGACACATAATAAATTATATTTTAAATTTTTTATTTTTATTTAATATTACTTAAACAATAACAGTTACTACCAGACTATTTTTTTTCAGAACCTACAAGTGCATACGAGGAATCAGTTAATTGTCCGCTAGAAGTTAGCGAGTCAGAACCAATTTGAAAATGAATTGTCAGATTTAGATAATAAAATTCCAAGAATACCTGTTAATTTCTAGTGCCACTATGTTTTTTTAGAAATAAGATACATATTTAAAAAGCTGCAAACTTAACTGCTTAACTTTCTAAATTCTTACTCTACATTACTTCGTAGGTCGAATGCCAGCAAGAACAACACGATACGTCACGGTCTCATATGGCAAACTGATATGAGACCGTGACGTCGGGTGTTGTTCTAACAGCGTTCGATCGCCGCTAAATTACTTCATTTTTTTCTAGCATGTTTGTTATTTGCCATTTTACCCAACTTTCCTTGCGTACTCTAGTTATGTTATTAATTTTAAATCTGGGCAAACAGAGCTGTCGGTAACAAACAAAATAATTGTAAAATTGTATTTAATTACTTCTCAGTACTGGATTACTTTTAGTTGAATTACTTTTCGAAAAGATAATTGTATGTAATTTAACCTGTCTAAATTACCTAATAATAAATAATTGAATGACATGAAAATTCATTAACCTTTTTAATGAAAAAACTGCAGGAATTTCGGCCAGCCAGAAAGAGCATCTTGAAACACGGCGGGTCAGTTTTAAACTGATTTAGTATTTTTCGATTGATGCTTAATGCCACCGTTTTTATACTTTCTTTGTGTGAAAAAAATCTGTTGATATTTGGGGTAGGATAAAAATAAATTTTACTTTAGAGTCATTTAATATTTAACTTGCCGAGAAAGGGCTTAAAATAGGGTGGGATGTGCGCGTGTATGATGCATATTAGTATAAATATTTTATTTGTTTAGTGTATCGTGTTTATAATATGCAATTACTTTTAGTCTTAATTGATAATTGAATTACTTTAAACAAACATGCTTTTAATTGGTAATCGTAATTAACTACTACTTAGAAGAGTAATCGGCAATTGTAATTGAATTACTTTTTAAAAATAATTGCAACAGCTCTGTGTGTAAATAATAAATTGACAAAACGACACTTACAGCTAATAATTATTTATAGCTATCTGAAAGTCCATTGGAACTTCCTGAACCCAAACTTGCTTCCTCCAGTCAAGAAAATACTATTTCACCCATCTCAGAATTTGTGGAACCCTTAAAAATGAAGAAATTGTATCTTTAAAACAACAATTACACGAAGCACACACAAGACTAGCACAAATAACTCTATCGAATAGAGGAAGCTGGGGATGAAGATACTGTCACAGATTGTAAAGAAAATATAGACGATTGCAAAAAGGGATTTAGAGATTTTAAAGATATTTTAGGATATTGTAGACACACCCTGACGATTGTAAAAATTTGGAATCGCTGGAGAGTCATATTGAAGTAGATTGTGAGCCTAGAGCGTGTAAGGAGGATAAAATGGATATTAAGTATAGTAATATTGTGGCTCATTCATAAGACTTAATGTTAAAAGTGGAGGATTTAATATTCTGTGACCAAAGTAGCAGAAAGGTAAAAATTCTATTTTTAGTGGTATTTAAATTAGGATTTGAAATTCAGGTGTAAAAAACCATAAAAATAAATTACCCATTCCTGTTTTTAAATAAGTAAAATAATTTCAATATTTTGATTTCTCTCTTATATTTACTAATATAGGTGCTACTAATTCTAGTCCAATCATTATAGATTTTTTTGTAATTATTGTTAACAGATATCTGACTGCGCCATGACTTTCAGAAATAACTCAGATTACTAAAATCAAAATCCAACCAATTTTTTTTTCAGGTAATTTTAAATAATAATTATTAAAAAACAGGGCCTTTTTTCGTTTTTTCTTAATATAACAAGAAGTACTAGCTATATCACTTTACTCATAAAAGAACTGTTTGTAGAGAATTCAAAAACCTAATAGTCGGTTTTAAAAATTCCTGAACAGACCTTTTTCAAAATTCGTATCTCCGTTAATTTCGAAATATGAAGGCTGATTTTTTGAAAAATGATAGTCAATAACATAAAGATAAAAATTGTCGCATTAGAGGATCGAATGTTAAAGCCGATACGTCACGGTCTTATATCATTTCAGTGAGACCGTGACGTAATGGTGTTGTTCTAACAGCGTTCGGGCTTAATAGTTTTATTCAATCGCACTATAAACAAATTAGGCCCTTAGTGCTCGTGACATGGAATGGTCCGGATTTTTAAAACGGTTTTTAAAGTTGAGATTGTGTTAAAAATTGTATATCTTTGTTTCATATAAGTTTTCATATTGTTAAAATTCTTTAGAATTTTCAAGTAGTTCATGCTATTTTAACAATATTCTCCAAACTTATATGAAATGTGAGATATACAATTGGTAGCTTCTATTCTCAACTTTGTAAAAGCCGTTTTTAAACTACAAATCGGACCATTTGCCCAATATTCACGGCACTTGAAGATAGGGGCCTAATGTGTCTCTAGTGCGATTGAATAAAAAACTATTAATGAAACAATTTTCACCTTTCGGGCAGCTTAAAGTATATGTTATTGACTATCATTTCAAAAACTTTTGTTATTTTTAAAACAAAACAAAAGGTCCTTTTTTTTAATAATTATTGTTTAAAATTAATTGAGAAAAATTGTTGGATTTTTTATTTTAGTAATCTACAGTTTATTCCGGAAGTCATGGCGCAGTGAGATATCTGTTAAAATTAATTACAAAAAACCTTTTTTTGCTATAATGATTGGACTATACCATATTTGCCCCATTTTTTAAGGATAAATTTTTCCCCATATTTACTTTTAAATTTATAAAATTACTTATCAGCTTTTTTCATTTATGGTTTATTAGAAGCTAAAGACTTTCCTAATAAAGTATTTTAATTAAGGTAATTTTAAACAAGATACAGATGTATGTTTAGGAAAACTATAATTTTACAATATTCCAAAAGCTTCTAATTTTCTCCCTCTCATACTGAAAGGAGGGGGAAAAATCTTTCCCTTCTTTTCAATGTATAAACGATTTTCGTCGAAATGCAAATTTCAAAATTTAGTATTAGGTTAGTATCCAAAATATCTACATAATAATGCAGAGTATTGACAAAAAATTAAAACATGTTTTTTTTATAATTCAGACAAGCATTCTTCCAAAATAAGTTGCATTTCATAGTCAAGTGGCAATTCCATCATAAGAAAAACTAAAGTTTTAAAATACATTAAAAAGTAAAATACCCTAATTTTACAATAATGGATTTTTTTAAACAGTTCATTAATATTGTAGGTATTTTTCAAACTTTCAGAAAATTAACCGATTTATTTTTTAACTAAAATCACATAAGGTAGTACTTAATGTATTAAATAAAAAACTTTTGCAAATTATTGGAGCTATTAACTGCTAAAATGAAAAAACAAAACATCTTTTCAACCTATAATCGATTTTGTGTCGGAATGTACCTCTAAAATTTAGTAAGCTTAGCATCCAATATAATTTTACATAATATTTTTTACATAATTCATTTTTTTCTTTTTAGAATTAAATTAAAAAGAGCAAACTGACAGAGACAAGTTAACCCAAACGACTTGCTAAACAGTGAGTTGTCAACGGCAGTAGCTGAACATAATGTGAGATATACTACGGCAATGTGACGGCCAGACAGAGAAACAGTCTATGGAGTTTGAAATTAGAAAAGTTAACTCAAAATTGGAAATATGCCCGGTCACAAAACGTTTTAGCGCTGACGTTGAGTGAAACCAAAGCACATTGTGACAGGTAAAATTTTGCTCAATTAATTTATATGAATTGTTTAACTGAAATTTGTTATAAGTATGTAATGATTTTTTTATTTTAAAATTCTATTCTGATGCGATATTATCCCATTACTTTTATGTGTTATGTGTTAAAAAGTGTTTAATAATATTATCGTTTATGGTGAGAAATTTCGGATTTTTTTCTTAAGGGGTATTCTAGTGTAGAGGCATTCATTTTAGGTGATTTTTGAAGTGCCGGAAAAAAAGGTACTATCGTATAAAAATAAAAAGTGAAAAATTCAAAATTAGTAGCTGATAAAGTGGGGGTCTCAAAAAAATTGGCCCGTGACCATGCCTTATGATTCCAACCCTAGCAATCTGAAAAAAACAAAAAAATTATCAATGTAGAGTGATGTCGCAATGTCCGGAACTATGAAAGTTGAAAAAAATGTTTTACAAATGGCGACTGCCTAAAAAAACAATTTTTGTACCACTTTTTTGACTTTTTTCGAATTTTTTTAAAATCAGTAAAAATTAAAAAAATGGGGATGTGGATAGTTCCGACTTAAAAGTCTATAAAGAAGACTCTCAAAATATTCTTAAGTAAATCGGTCCAGTAGAACTTGAGAAATCTTGGGCATGGTCACGGGCCAATTTTTTGAGACCTCCCCCAATTTATCAGCTGCTAATTTTTTTGAATTTTCTTGAATCCTTTAATTTTTTTTTCTGTATTTTTGTAATAATTAATAAATAACTGATAAAAAAAAATGGATAGTAAAAATATTAATTGCCTTATTGCCTTTTTTTTACACTTCAAAATCACCTCAAATTCATGCCTCTAACACTAGGAATACCTCTAATAAAAACAAAATTTAAATAATCTTATATTAACCGTGTCATTAAATTTGTATCCACAACTTTAATTGTACATAAAAACTTCGATTATTACTTAAGGAATTTTCTAGGAAACATGAGTTCGTAAATGTTTAATTTTTCAAATGTAGAGTGGTAAAAATTAAAAAAACATTTTTTTGTCCTATATATCAGACAAATATTTTTCCAGGTTAAAAATATACAAGTTATATATATATATATATATATATATATATATATATATATATATATATATATATATATATATATATATATATATATATATATATATATATATATATATATATATATATATATATATATATATATATATATATATATATATATATATATATGTATAATGATCATTGATAATACATTGAAAAGTAAAATAGCCTAATTTCGGCAATAATAGATTTTAAATTAAAATAGTTTATTATTATTAATTTTATTGTTTGTAAAGCGTGTCAGTATTCACAACTTTAACTGCACATAAAATTTTTATAATTAGTTAAAGAATGTTCTAGGAAACAAAGTGTAAAAAAAAATGCAGAGTGTTGACAAAAATTAAATTTTTTATAATTTAGACAAGCATTTTTCCAAAATAAGTTGTAGTTCATAGTCAAGTGGTACCCATCATAAAAAAAATAAAAATTTTAAATAACTTAAACAGTGGGAGACTTAAATAATACATTAATTAATTAAAATAGTCTAGTTTTTACAATAATGGATTTTTTACACTTTATTAATATTGTTCATTTTATTTAGAAAAAGGTATTCCTTTAAACTTGTAGAAAAATTAACCGATTACTGTTGAAACTAAAATCACATTAGGTAGTAATCAGTTATGGGGTAATTCAAATGAAAAATCATTGATAATTCGATTATTAAAATAATCCATATCATTCGATTATTCAGATTTATTTTAAATTACGAAAAATAACCTGATTCCACAGAATCGATGACGCGTCGCGACAATGGCGAGACATTTTAAGAAGAAAAGAGAAAAGATGATAAAATCATTCATGTCACTAAAATCTAAAATAATAAATAATCATGTTAATCGCTGTGTGAACTGTGGAGTTAGCATCAGCATTATTTTATCACTCTTTTTTCACGTTTTCCGTCGTTTTCCGTTGTACGTTTCACGACAAGGAATAAAAGAAACTATTTAAACTATAATAATTAAAGCAAGCCGCAAAAATGTATTAAATTATAATCGGAATCGGAATTCATATCGCACCACGCATCAACCGATATTATATAGTGTTTAGTAACATCGGAATCGAATTAAATATTTATTTAGGAATCAGGAATTTAAAATGATTTAACAAATATAATAATTATATAATGCGAATTATGATAATCCGATTATTGTAATTATTCATAATGCAATAATTCGATTCTTAACATAATGCGATTATGACCATCACTAGTAGTAATGTATTAAATAAAAATCCATTTTTCCAAATTAATGGAACTATTAACTGCTAAATTGAAAACAAAACATCTTTTATAATCATTTAGGTAAACGGTTTCATTTTACTTTTTTAATTTTGCAGTAATTATTACTACTATTAGTTTAAAAAAATTTATGGTAAAATATTATAATAAAACTACATACTACAGGATCTGAATAAATATCTAAAACTTTTAACTTACTTTGAAACTTGGCCTTAATGTAATCCCAAAAAACTGAAACATAAATCCGCCACAAAACTATAGAACTTATTCCTTAAAACTAAATTATTTTCTCTTTTTGAGGCAAATTTGTGGACTTTAAAATGTCTTTTTTGTCTTACTAGGTATTTGCAAAAAGGCCAAATCTGTGTTTATATTTTATTCATACGATTAAATAATTTAAATTTTATAAAATTTCTAGGTTAGCGCTTCTATGTGGCAAATATGAATCAAACGCAATAGCTCTGAGGTTAGCCTTAGGCATAACTGACAGAACAATAGAGGCTTACGACGTTCTTCTGGCCTTACTAGAAACGGAGTTATCTTCAAACGAAGAGAATCCTGAAACTGTGCAGAACCGAATGGCAGCTGAAACAGTTGCAAAGCAACTCTTAAGTCATTTGGATTCGCATCAAAATACTGACGTTTTATTATCACCATGGCAAAATCATGTATACAGTACGCCGATAGAAATGTAAGTAATTTGTTTTTATTCTTCGAAACATTATTTTTAAATATGTTATATCGGTTTGTTTTTTATGTATATTGCCTTCATTTGTCCTTCAATATGATATTTTGATGAATTTTTACTTACGATATAGAAAGTATTTTTTTTTAAATATTTGTAAGAGCACAATGATAAAAATTATCTAAATTTATTGTAGAAATTGCCTGGGAAAGTAAAACATTATTTATTTTTTACATTTCGTGCAAGAACTTGTTTAAATTCTTCTATATACTATTTGAAATCTAAAGATTAAACTGTAACAGCTCACTTGCATGCATAATGTTATGTACCGGGTGTTCCACTAAGAGAGGTAGTCGGCTATATCTCAGAAACTACTAATAGTATAACTTTCGGGAAAAAATTTTTAGATAAAAGCGATCAAGAGAAATTGCTGGAAATTATTTTCAAGTCTGTGGGATGGCCGCTAGGGGGCGTAAGGGTAACGTCAAAACATAAAAATACACATTTCTCAAAAAAATATCAAATAAAGTGTATCAATAAATGGTACTATTTTTATCTTTAATATTTTCTAAACAAAGAAGCTTCAGGTGTAATTTTTGTCAGTTCTAAATTAAAGTGGTGGGGGAAGGTTAAAGTTTAATTTAGAAAAGTGCTAATAACTCCGGATTGCTTTAACCGAATTTAGTGAACTTAGTCTCGTTTAGAAGAGCATTTTAAGCATTATTTTAAAGTGTATAAACTATTGCTACACTCATCTCACAAACGCCGCTAGAGGGCGTCAAGGTAAAAACTAATCTATTTTACGAATTTCCCTTTCTTCACTTTTATCTAAAAAATTTTTTCCCGATAGTTATACCATTAGTAGTTTCTGAGATATAGCCGATTAGCCGACTACCTCTCTTAGTGGAACACCCGGTACATTTCAAAGAATGTAAATATACCTGAATGTAGGTATTTTTTTCCTAATACCACTTTGAAGCACAACTAAAAAGTCCCTTGAGTTTCTTGGTGAATCCCAGATCGTTGCTTGTGACATATTCAAAGCTTTCGATCAGGTCTGGCATGACGGGCTTCTTAACAAACTTCCTTCTTATGGTTTTCCGTCTAAGCTTTGCTTTTGGCTCTCGAGTTTCCTTTCTCTTAGCATTCTGGACTCCATTCGAAGAAGAGCCGTTCGTCTTATTAATGATCCCACGCTTACAGAAAGGCTTTCTTCTCTTGCTGACCGTCGAGCTGTAGGGAATCTGTCGCTCTTCTATAGGTATTTTCACGGCTTCTGCTCATAGGAGTTGGCCAGTATAATTTCTCCTCTGGCAGCTCCCAGAAAAGCAACACGTAGTGCAACTTCTATGCATCCTTTTACAGCTCAACTAGAGAGGCCCCGAACTTCCAGCTTTCTTCGTTCCTTTATCCCTAGAGTGTCCAGACTATGGAACCTGCTACCCGCAGAATGTTTTCCTTCTCCTCCCAGCCTTTAAATATTTAAGTCCCGCGTGAACAAACTCCCACCACACTTAAGACACCCACGGTACGTTAGTACTTAGGCATCAGCCTTCGTGGACTGTCCAAAGATTAAAAAAAGCAAATCACTATTTTCATATGGTTTTTATTTATAAACTTGCCATTCGAAATAGTTAAAGTCGATAGTCTATAGTCCAAGAGCTGATAACGCAGGTTTCATGAAGTGTTTGATGCACCTTAAAATTTTGTGTAATAGTGTCTAATGGATAGATGAGCAGGTAAACATGTGTTGGCTTGACCTACCCGGGGACACTAGGTACTGCGCATAGGAGAAAGGTGCGAAAAAATTTGTCCCAAAAAAGTGTTTGATCTAGAGGCCATCAAGCTGAAATCGAAATATAAAGTAATTAAAAACACAAAAATAAATGAGGCAGGTACTGTTGAGGGGGTTAACATTTATAAAACA
This sequence comes from Listronotus oregonensis, assembly GCA_019359885.1. Taxonomy (NCBI): domain Eukaryota; kingdom Metazoa; phylum Arthropoda; class Insecta; order Coleoptera; family Curculionidae; genus Listronotus; species Listronotus oregonensis. The sequence goes on from JAHBCN010000747.1 coordinate 121,044, forward strand.
ACCCCCAAGTAGTTTTTTTTAATACGAAATGAAGTGTTTCATTCACGGTGACATTTTAACAGCTTTTTAATTTTATATAATAACAAAAAATTTTAAAAAGTCAAACACTTTTTTTGTGTTTTAATTATCGAAAAACACGAAAATGAAAATTTGTTTTTTTTTAATAAAAATTAAAGTTTGGAGACAAATGACCAAAAATAAACATTTCATATTTTTAAAAAAACAGCTTAGGGGTTGTTTTATTAAATGTTAACCCCCTCAAAAGTCTCTGCCTCATTTATTTTTGTGTTATTAATTACTTTAAATTTCGATTTTAGTTTGTTGGCCCCTAAATCAAACACTTTTTTGGGCCAAATTTTTTTACATCTTTCTCCTATGCGCAGACCTGGTGTCCCCAGGTGGGTCAAGCCAACACGTTTACCTGCTCATCTATCCAGTAGATACTATTACACAAAATTTTAAGGTGCATCAAACACGTTATGAAACCTGCGTTACCAGCTCTTCGGTTTTTTAAGTAGTATGGATAGATATGATACGACAATATGATATTTTACCTTTTTTTTATTTTGCATTTTGCTATGAGTTTTAAATTATATTGATCTAGAAAAAATTAATTAATAAATAATTACCAGTGTAAAAACTAACTAAAACCATAAACACTAAATGAGTCATTGTCATTAACAGCTTATTATTTCCTTATTATTTAAATAGTGTTAAGATTTTGGTTTTTGTTTTTTTGCTTCCTATTGTGGCTTATAGTATTTTATCAAGATTAATATTATTGACTTAAAGCTAAATACTTTGCAACAGTGCACAACCCATTTTTTATTACTGTGGATGTGAAGACATATCGTGACATCACTGAAATAAGTTTTGGATTTATGATATACTGAATAATCGATCGTCTCCATGCATTTATATAGCTTTTATTTTAACAGCTTTAAAAACCTGAGATGTAAAACTTGCAGGATATCATTCCGACTATCATAATTTATTACCGCATAAAACGAATGATACTCGCAACATACCAGTTAATGTTGTTTTTATTAGTTTTAGGTAAACTGTAAATTGTGTATTCAATAAACTTTATAACTTTAGAAATATACAGAGCGTTTTAAATATATGTCTTTGTGACTTACTGTTACTAAACTAATTAATGACTCTACTTAAAAACCTGAATTTTTAAAATTATGTCAAAAAGTTATTTATTTATGTATTTATTTATTTGTTGACTAAACTACTCAAAATTAATATAAAGACATGTCTTTAAAATCTAATAAGTAAAAAACAAATGTATTAGTTTGTCAAACATTTATATTTTTAAAATATAGGTGCCTTTATTAAAATTTACTTACATTTTTTTAAAAGACTGTTTGGTAATACGAAAAAAGAAATACAAATTAAAGTGTCAAAAACAAATTTATTTAAAAAAAATTAAGAAAAATGTATATTCATAATGAATACGTCCACCTCTGGCTCTACGAACTTCGGCACAACAATGAATCATGCTTTCCACCAAATTTCTGATTACTTGTTATGGTAACTGCTCGTAAATCGTCAAAACAGCATTTGCAACTTGGTTCAGATTTTGGAAGGGTTGATGATCCTTCAAACATCTTTTGAGTTCATCCCAGAGATGCTCAATAGGATTTAGATCCGGGCTATTAGCTGGCCATCTCATGACATTAATATTGTGTTTTGTAGGAAATTTCTCTCAACCCTGGCTACGTGTGGTCTGGCATTATCTTGTTGTAGAATGTTGTATAATTGTCAGATTTTGAAAGGGTTGATGATCCTTCAAACGTCTTTTGAGTTTATCCCAGAGATACGCAATAGGATTAAGATCTGGGCTATTAGCTGGCCATCTCATGACATTAATATTGTGTTTTGTAGGAAATTTCTCTCAACCCTGGCTACGTGTGGCCTGACATTATCTTGTTGTAGAATGAACCCAGCGCCCATATTTTGGGCAAATGGGACGACATGAGGTTCCAATATCTCCTCTATGTAACGGACAGTCGCTAAAGTCCCTTCCCGAAGTACCACAAGGTCCTGTGTCCTGTCAAAGCTATAACAGCCCATACCATTATCGATCCACCTCCAAATGGAACAATTTCTTGCACACATTCATCCAAATATCGTTCACCGGGACGTCTCCATACCCGAACACGCCCGTCCCTATTGAATAAGATTTTTTTTTTCATCTGTAAACATTACATTGGTCCACTGCTCTAAATTCCAATTAAGATGCTCTTGGCAAAAGTTTCTACGATTTCCTCGATGAGTTGGAATTAATCTAGGGGCTCTAGCAGGTCGCCTTGCGCGGAGTTGTACTTCGTGAAGGCGGTTTCGTATCGTTTGGTCCAAAATTCGCATTCCCGAAGCTTCTATAAGCCGATTTTGCAGTCTTCTAGCAGTAGCAGTGCGATCCTTAATTGCCCAAAGTTGTAAAAAACGATCTTTTTTCTGGGTTGTTGCACTTTGTCGATTGGGATAAGGGGCTCTTCTTATTATGCCGTAAATTTAGTAGCGATTCCAAGCTCTGGAAACCGCAGAATGACTCACATTAAGCATTTGGGCTACACGACGCCTTGAATACCCTATTTCGATCAATGCCACTGCTCTAGCAACTTAAAATTTATTAAGGTACACCCTACGTATCCTCCTTCTACCCATTACATCAACATTCACTATTTAAATTTTAAAATTTAATACCTATCACGAATTAAAGTAAAGTAAAACTAAATAATAAATTTATCATACCAATGATTTTTGTTTTTTATGTAGCTAGAAGTAAAAAAAAAGTAACAACAACCGAAAGGAACATGATATAGAATTAGTAGAGAGTACACACCAAAAATTTCTACCGTAAAATATTTTTCGCTATAATATTATCATTTAAAACAGTGTCTCCTCTTTCATTTTGAGTAGTTTATTTACAATAATACACCCTGCGTTTTAAACCACAATTTTTTTTGTAACTGAAATTTGGTAACTTTTAGTTAAATCCATTGGAAAACAGGCCAAGTTGACAAAAAAACAATAAACGTCCTTTTAACATCTCAATCTGTTTATTTTAGCAATGAACCATGGACGAACGAGCACGAACTGAGACTAAGGGAGCACGTTTCTAGGCTAAAGGCCGAAAGAAGCAATATACAGGGCACTTACGTCGCTTTGGAGTCCACTCAAGTGGAAAATGCCCCGGTCAGGCCTTCTAGCAGCCAAGAGGCCAGAAAAATGGACCTTGAAATGGCTGTATTAATGCAGGTAAACCGCTTGTTTTATAAGTATTCTAAATCTAATTTTTGTTTCTAAACAAATACTCGAAAAAAGTTTATTGAGATTTTTAGTTGTATTATTTGTTATTATTATTGTTGTGTTAAAATAAAATGTTTATCTGTCAAAGTTAAAACATACCATCGACCTGGAAGAAAAATGCCATAACTTAAAAAACTTACTTTGAGAAAATGGCTAAGATTTGCAAAGTGTTACTATACAGTGTGTCTGCTTAAGTTGGAACCAAGTAGTATTTTTTTTATTATTAAGTTTACGAAAAAAATTCTTTTTAGTTCTACATGGTCCAAAACTTAAAATTCAACCATTAGATTTTTTAAGCCGTATACGAGGTTTGTCAAAAAATATTAATTATACTTAAGAGTAAAGTACCTTTATTTTTTTACAATACAGAAGAATGTTATAAAGTAAAGTTATTTTAAATTAAAAGTTATATATTAATATGCAATTTCAGCTATTTAGCATAAAAATTTAGGATTGGTGATTATTTACTAATAATTCCGTATTAATTGTTCTGGCTTGTTACAATTTAACGTAATCTAGAATACACTGACATAAAATATTTGACATTGGGTATCAGAGTGAGTTCGAATTTTGTAAAATTACAGTAAAAATGGCAAATTTACTAAATCGTAAAGAAAAAATAGAAAAATTATTAGTAAATAGTCACCAATCTTAAATTTTTATGCTAAATAGCTGTAATTGCATATTTGAATATAACTTTTAATTCAAAATAACTTTACTTAATAATATTCTTTTGTATTGTAAAAAATAAACGTACTTTACTCTTCAGTAAAATTTATATTTTTTGACAAACCTCGTATACGGCTTAAAAAATTTAATATCCAATGGTTGCATTTTAAGTTTTGGACCATGCAGAACTTTTTATAAAAAATAACTTTTTTTTGTAAACTTAATAATAAAAAAAGTTTTCCATATGGTTCCAACTTAAGTAGACACACTGTTTAAGCGGTAAATAAATATTCATCAAATATTTTTTACACCAAATAAGGATTGGTTGACCCTATAGATAGCATATTGTAATTTCTAAATTATTTAAATTTTATTAAAACAAATTTTTATAAAGTTTATTGGTTTATGTCAATTTTCCTAAAAAAAATAACTCAAATGGGGTCACTGTTGAACTATGCACTTTTCCTTCTCACATGTCTATAAGCAGATTAATTGAAACCTAACCAAAAAGTCACTTGCCTTATAAAATCGTTACATAAAAACCGTCAAGTTTGGGCTTGAGTAGTCAAATGTCTTTAAAAAAATGGGACACTTTTTGTGTGGCGACAATATTAGGAGCGCTGTGGGAATGAAAAAGAATGTTAGCGTATTCATGGTGGATTGGAGGTATTTAAGTTATAGAACGGCCACATTATAGTAATTTTTCTTTATGACAGCCCGCAAAGGTTTGTATGTAGACCAAATAAGGATTGGTTGACCCTATAGATAGCATATTGTAATTTCTAAATTATTTAAATTTTATTAAAACAAATTTTTATAAAGTTTATTGGTTTATGTCAATTTTCCTAAAAAAAAATAACTCAAATGGGGTCACTTTTAAACTATGCACTTTTCCTTCTCACATGTCTATAAGCAGATTAATTGAAACTTAACCAAAAAGTCACTTGCCTTATAAAATCGTTACATAAAAACCGTCAAGTTTGGGCTTGAGTAGTCAAATGTCTTAAAAAAAATGGGACACTTTTTGTGTGGCGACAATATTAGGAGCGCTGTGGGAATGAAAAAGAATGTTAGCGTATTCATGGTGGATTGGAGGTATTTAAGTTATAGAACGGCCACATTATAGTAATTTTTCTTTATGACAGCCCGCAAAGGTTTGTATGTATACCAAATAAGGATTGGTTGACTCTATAGATAGCATATTGTAATTTCTAAATTATTTAAATTTTATTAAAACAAATTTTTATAAAGTTTATTGGTTTATGTCAATTTTCCTAAAAAAAACTAACTCAAATGGGGTCACTTTTAAACTATGCACTTTTCCTTCTCACATCTCTATAAGCAGATTAATTGAAACTTAACCAAAAAGTCACTTGCCTTATAAAATCGTTACATAAAAACCGTCAAGTTTGGGCTTGAGTAGTCAAATGTCTTAAAAAAAAATGGGGCACTTTTTGTGTGGCGACAATATTAGGAGCGCTGTGGGAATGAAAAAGAATGTTAGCGTATTCATGGTGGATTGGAGGTATTTAAGTTATAGAACGGCCACATTATAGTAATTTTTCTTTATGACAGCCCGCAAAGGTTTGTATGTATACCAAATAAGGATTGGTTGACCCTATAGATAGCATATTGTAATTTCTAAATTATTTAAATTTTATTAAAACAAATTTTTATAAAGTTTATTGGTTTATGTCAATTTTCCTAAAAAAAAATAACTCAAATGGGGTCACTTTTAAACTATGCACTTTTCCTTCTCACATGTCTATAAGCAGATTAATTGAAACTTAACCAAAAAGTCACTTGCCTTATAAAATCGTTACATAAAAACCGTCAAGTTTGGGCTTGAGTAGTCAAATGTCTTAAAAAAATGGGACACTTTTTGTGTGGCGACAATATTAGGAGCGCTGTGGGAATGAAAAAGAATGTTAGCGTATTCATGGTGGATTGGAGGTATTTAAGTTATAGAACGGCCACCTTATAGTAATTTTTCTTTATGACAGCCCGCAAAGGTTTGTATGTAGACTAAGTACTGGGCTACCCTAGGTGCCGGGTTTTTTAGATGTTAGGAAAACGGGTATTTAGTTTAGGACAGGTTAGTGAATATTACCATTAAAATTTATAGGCTACTCAAGGGCGTAAATTATTTAGTATACGCGGCATCCAGCAAACGTTTTTTTTTAATTAAAAATAAAAAAAAAACTGACAGAAAAAATTTAAATAAATAACAAATTAATTTCAAATAGCAGGATAAATAAATGAAAAATTATACAAAAACCTTAAAAATAACGTCTCAAAAATATAACATCTATCTGCACTATAATTTACTCATTATAAAAATATTTAAACCTATCTAAAATAACATACCATATCTCACTTTTTTAACTTTATATTCTAATAAAACTTTTGAAATATATTTTTAACCAATTTTAACCTACTTAAAATTTTGTTAAAAATATCATTTGTCAGAGAAGAACATCTGTCAAAATTAACATTTCAGATATGATATTTGTCAAAAAGGGTATTATTGAGGATTTTATAAATGCGTTTTTAGTTTTTAAATTTGTGGGATTTTAGGATTATTTTATTTAGTTTTATTAAGTTCAGTAGTCTATTTTTATTAATTTTTTTAATTATCAAAATGAAACTGATTTCTTCCAATGAAATAAAATCACTTTTAAATTAAAAAAAAAACACATTTTGTAATTTTACAGATTGTTTTCTAAACGATCGTTAATTTATAAGGATTATTAACGTATACACAATTATTTATTAATAGCCCACATTAATGCATGATCTTTCATTAATAAATAATCTATTATAGTCTAGACATCTAAAAATACACAAAATTAACATGGAGTCTATAACCTTGTCATTCAAATATTCGCCATTAAACATCTGTTAAGTAGGTTGCCTAAAAGCAAAATACACCCAGGAAAAAATTTAAGAAAAATTATAATTTCTTCAATTAAATAACAAAACGATCGACGAAAAACTATTTTAACTAACTCGGACATTATTTGACAGTTAATGATCTTAACTCTTAACCTCGCTAGCTCGATCATTAATCGGTCTTTTTAATATCCTTGTGTGTTAAATAGCTATTAGCTTATACCGTATGATTTTATTTGTAATTTGAACACCGTTTTTATAAGAAAAGGAATTTAAAGTACTAATTTGTTATACATACTTAAAGTTTTTATTGAAATTACGTTTCACTGCAGCCGTTATCATTAATTTTTAAGAACTTTTTTACAGAATTTAAATCTCTAAAATTCTTTTATATTACAGCGCTTCTAATTTTAGATGGAATTGAACCGTTTTATTAGATGCATTAAATACGAGACATAATTTACTCATCCTATAATCCCATACTTACAAATTTACTTTTTTAGGAACTAATGGGTCTTAGAGAAGACAAGGCTGAACTTTTATCAAAACTATTTATTTTGGAAAAAGATAAAAACGCTCTTGAAATTAAGCTGAAGTATGTCGAGGGTCAACAAAGAGCGCAATCAGCGACCTTAAAGAACCTACAGGGGCAGCTTAAAGATACCGAAGCTCTGTTAGCTTTGGCTACGCAGAATAAGGTAAGTGATTATATAGGCCTTTCTCTGCTTATTGGAAACCAGTTCATACAATAATGTCCCAATCACATTTTTCTCGAAAATTAAGAAACGTTGTTAATACAACGATATTAAATATTAATTTCAGTTTTTTCTTAATTTGTATGTTATGAACTATTTTGTGTAAATTCAAGACAGGAGACTTACATCAACCTGGGATGTGTTTATAAGAAAGGAAAAACGTATTTATTATGTGTAGCCAGATTATGTTTTTAATACTTATTATAAATATAACCCGAACATACTACATACGATTTAATAAAATTGTGGATAATTTTTAAGTCGTTTGTACTTCAATCGTTCAGCAGTTTCTGTTCTAATATTTCTTCCTTTGTTTTAATTTTCTTTTTGGGTGGCATTGTGGAACATTACCTACAAAAAATATATTATACTGTGTCATACCATATACCAGAAATTAGAGTAATTAATTTTATTGATCAAATAAAACAGTCCCCTCTAGCAATAAACTCCTGTAATATCATACACACAAAAGGGACTGTGTTAAGAATTTATGTTAATTTAAAAGATAGAAATAAAATTATTAAACTTAATTAATTTTTTCGAAGTGTGTAAGCTCTTAGGGCCGATTTTAACTGCATTATATGGTTTTTGGGTTGGCAAATAAGCTCGGAAAACCCATATAATATATTTAATTAATTTTATTGATCGAATAAAACAGTCCCCTCTAGCAATAAACAGTATCCTATGATATCATACACACAAATGGGACTGTGTTTAAAATTTATGTTAATTTAAAAGATAGAAGTGATAATATACTAAATAAATAATTGTTGTATAAAATTATTAAACTTAATTAATTTTTTCGAAGTGTGTAAGCTTTCAGGGCCGATTTTAACTATATTATATGGGTTTTGGGTTGGCAAATAAGTCCGGAAAACCCATATAACGTAGTTAATTAATTTTATTGATCGAATAAAACAGTCCCCTCTAGCAATAAACAGTCTCCTGTGATATCATACACACAAATGAGACTGTATTTAGAATTTTTGTTAATTTAAAAGATAAAAGTAATAGCATACTAAATAAATAATTGTTGTATAAAATTATTAAACTTAATTAATTTTTTCGAAGTGTGTAAGCTTTCAGGGCCGATTTTAACTATATTATATGGATTTTGGGTTGGCAAATAAGCCCGGAAAACCCATATAACGTAGTTAATTAATTTTATTGATCGAATAAAACAGTCCCCTCTAGCAATAAACAGTCTCCTGTGATATCATACACACAAATGGGACTGTGTTTAGAATTTTTGTTAATTTAAAAGATGGAAGTAATAATATACTAAATAAATAATTGTTGTATAAAATTATTAAAATTAATTAATTTTTTCGAAGTGTGTAAGCTTTCAGGGCCGATTTTAACTATATTATATGGGTTTTGGGTTGGCAAATAAGCCCGGAAAACCCATATAATGTAGTTAATTAATTTTATTGATCGAATAAAACAGTCCCCTCTAGCAATACAGTCTCCTGTGATATCATATAACCAAATGGGACTGTGTTTAGAATTTTTGTTAATTTAAAAGATAGAAGTGATAATATACTAAATAATTAATTTTTGTATAGAATTATTAAACTTAATTAAATTTTTCGAAGTGTGTAAGCTTTCAGGGCCGATTTTAACTATATTATATGGGTTTTGGGTTGGCAAGTAAGCCCGGAAAACCCATATAATGTAGTTAATTAATTTTATTGATCGAATGAAACAGTCCCCTCTAGCAATAAACAGTCTCCTGTGATATCATACACACAAATGGGGCTGTGTTTAGAATTTTTGTTAATTTAAAAGATAGAAGTGATAATATACTAAATAATTAATTGTTGTATAAAATTATTAAACTTAATTACATTTTTCGAAGTGTGTAAGCAGGGCCGATTTTAACTATATTATATGGGTTTTGGGTTGGCAAATAAGCCCGGAAAACCCATATAATGTAGTTAATTAATTTTATTGATCGAATGAAACAGTCCCTTTAGCAATAAACAGTCTCCTGTGATATCATACACACAAATGGGGCTGTGTTTGGAATTTTTGTTAATTTAAAAGATAGAAGTGATAATATACTAAATAAATAATTGTTGTATACAATTATTAAACTTAATTAATTTTCTTAAAGTGTGTAAGCTTTCAGGGCCGATTTTAACTATATTATATGGGTTTTGGGTTGGCAAATAAGCCCGGAAAACCCATATAATGTAGTTAATTATTTTATTGATCGAATAAAACAGTCCCCTCTAGCAATACAGTCTCCTGTGATATCATATAACCAAACGGGACTGTGTTTAGAATTTTTGTTAATTTAAAAGATAAAAGTGATAATATACTAAATAATTAATTGTTGTATAAAATTATTAAACTTAATTAATTTTTTTGAAGTGTGTAAGCTTTTAGGGTCCAGTTTTAACTATATTATATGGGTTTTGGGTTGGCAAGTAAGCCCGGAAAACCCATATAATGTAGTTAATTAATTTTATTGATCGAATGAAACAGTCCCCTCTAGCAATAAACAGTCTCCTGTGATATCAAACAAACAAATGGGGCTGTGTTTAGAATTTTTGTTATTTTAAAAGATAGAAGTGATAATATACTATATAAATATTTGTTGTATAATATTATTAAACCTAATTAATTTTTTCGAAGTGTGTAAGCTTTCAGGGACGATTTTAACTATATTATATGGGTTTTGGGTTGGCAAATAAACCCGGAAAGCCCATATTATGTAGTTAATTAATTTTATTGATCGAATAAAACAGTCCCCTCTAGCAATAAACAGTCTCCTGTGATATCATACACACAAATGGGAGGGTGTTTAGAATTTTTGTTAATTTAAAAGATAGAAGTGATAATATATTAACTAAATAATTGTTGTATAAAATTATTAAACTTTTAACTTTTAAAATAATGGAAAATCTACTTACCAGTGGACTGTTGTAACAAACAGCCCTGACCCGTGAACAGTTACATGTGCAACGTTGACACGAAGCAAAGTAACTTCGGCTCGTTTAAGTCTGCATCCGAGCGAAATTAAAACTATTTACTTTTTTTTAGGTGTATAGATGACCTCACTATGGCAAAATATAATTTTAGTGCAACTTTTAAATACCGATTTTTTATGTACAAATAATATTTAAAAAAAACTGTCCTTTGTAAACAAATTGACTGTATTATAATATAATTTATATATTTCTTTAATTTCAATACTAAAGCTAAATATTTGTCAAAAGACTTACTATTTTTGAAATGGGACTTGATATTGGACTGTGATATCAGATTATTGATACTATTAATTAAATATTACATTATTATAACATTATATTAATATCACATGTTAAGAATAGCTAGCCTATTGTCGTCATTAGTATACGGAACTCAGTAATAATTTCATGAATTATATAAAACTAGCTTGGGACAACGGTTTTTCAATTAGTGAAGAAAGGCCCATATAGATATGTTTCGTTTATCATTACCTAAAATAAAACCAATAATTTCATAATTACAAAACATTAAAACTTTACTTAAAAATATAAGCTTCTAACTATAGGTCTTCGTTTCCCATGTGCTACTCTTTAAAAAAAAATCTTTATTTCCTCATGGGTTCTCTAATTAAGTATAAAAAAAAATAGCCTAAAGGAAAAAAATCTGCTCAAATAGGCGCAGAAGCCCAAAAATCTGTATATTTATATAAATGTTATAATGAAGTACACGCAAATTAAAATATATTTTAGGAGAGGGGTTATTCTGATGCGGAACATGCTCAGGGTGTAGAGCTGGAACTAATGCAAGCTCTGGCGAGAGAGGCAAGACTGAAAGTTAGATTACAAGAGTTAGTTTCGACTTTGGAACAAGTAACAAAGAATGCTGAGGCAAGACTGCTCGAGGGAAGGGAGATTGTGCAAGATTTAAATCATACCAACAGGTAAGAGTACTGTTTTATAAAAGAATTATTCTACGAAAAATGATTTTTTTTATAATAATGAGTTCACATTTTTAAAATTAAAATCGACGCTTTGGTAAGACTTTAGTTTTTAAACTTAAAGTTAACCCTGATGCAAATTCAAAAAATAAACTCCCAAATTGTCCAAAATGCCCAATGTTGGTAATTATTCGTAAATTTTTATTACACTTTTGACTCTGACCATTAAATTGAAAAAAGGACCATTCTCAACCCAACCAAGTAATTGTAAGAAACAGACGGTATTAATTAAATAAAAATCCCAAATACCCTTTTAACCGTTGTTAGTTAGTACCCAAAAAAATTTAAACTTTTTTAATGAGTATTTCTTAATATTAGTTTAAATAACTAGTTTAAAAGAGCTAAACAAATATCATATCCTGTAAATATGACTGTAATTTTTAAATTCAAAAGCGTTTTATTTTATTAAAATCAGTGTATCAAGGTCGATAAGATTAAATCGATAAAAAAAATCTGTTTAACAACTAAAACCGCCTGTATTAAGTTGTTTCCTTATTTCTTTTCAGTATTTTAGCGGACACTGTAGATAGAAACAATAAAAAATATCAAGCCAAATTTAAGAAGATGGAGCATCAAATGCTAACTATGACAGAAAAACATACAGCACAGGTAAGCACTAAATAAAGCCATGCTGTTTGCGGTCCTTATATGGGCTAGTGTTGGTTAAGTTTTTTTTGAGCCGGCTTAAACAAATCGCTTCTAAACAGCATTAATCTATTGGCTAAATGTAATCATTTTTAAAACTATACTGTAGCAATGATATTGAGGTGGGCAAAAAGAAACAAAAAAGGTATCATTTCACTGATCACTAAAGTAAGTAACGATTGTGTATCCTGTAACTAACTAATGGGATATGTTTATGTTCATTTGTTTTTGCACATGTCATTCTCACTTATTTTGGTATGATACTCACAATTTTAATGGGCGATAGTGAAGCTCAAAACAAGTCAAAAAACCCAAAAAGCACATGGGTCAAAAGGTAACTGTTTTTGAAATATGGCTTTTCAACGTTTAAAAAATTTGGTAATACCGCCCCCGCTTGATCACATCGAATCGAAAGGCGAACGTTTTTTGCGAGGTTTTACATATTTACACTTTTTTAAAAGAGTAGAACCCCCAAAAAAATAGAAAATAATAAAAATTGCCTCTTGCATTCTATTTTAATATTAAATTTGGAATAAAATTAAAGTGACAAACAATTATCTATTGTTTGGCTTATTTTCTTTTTTTTTTTTTGACGGTATGCAGCTTTAATGCGTCAGCCTTCCCTGCGAAAAAATTAGGTTTTTTTTCTTTAACTTCATTTGGGGTTTTTATTTGTAATTTAAAAATTATTGTACTTATCACAAAATTAGACTAAATATCCATTTTAAGAACACAAATTATTATGTTTTAAAACAGCATTTTTTAAATTTTGCTTGAAAAATAGAAAGTTTCTAATTATATAAAAGCTACATTTTAGTTTAAATAAGTTGCTCAAAATTTCTTCCTCTTGTATCTACACAAGCCTTACTTTGACGAACCCGTCTACTTTTACCACTCTTTTTCTCTGCCTTATTAATTCATCCCCATTAAAAATTAACGTAGTAAAGCCTGCACACGTTGGTGGTAGGGATAAAGTACACCCGTAAAGTGCTGTGAGCTGTGAGGTTTACTTCGCGGCCTAATGACCTCTTACTAATACCAGAAGTTTCTTCCACACATTCTAAAATTCTTTCCTATTGTTCCACAGTTATGTATCTCCCAGGTCCTTTATTTAGATTTCTCGATTGCACACATGTCGTTTTTAAAACTCTTTGGTACACCTGCACAAATCTTTCACGGTAAATTTAAGCTTCTAGATTAGTTTATAGGTAAAAAAGTTTATAAGACACATGTGTCATATAAACTTTTTTACTTGTTTTGAGCTCCACTATCGCCCATTAAAATCGTGAGCATCATACTTTTTACACTTTGTATAAACAGCAAAAAATAATTTGGGATTAGTAATGGGGGTATGGAGTGTGTTTTTATACTATCAATGATATTTTTAATTTTTTATGGTTAAAATATATTTTTATAATATTACAGGTGCATACTCTCCAACAAAGAATAGCAACCTTAGAAACACCACCTACAAATAGTTCCGAAAATTCTTTAAATTCCATTCCGGGTTAGCCAAGGAATAAAAAAATTTGAACGTGTATTTGCCCACCTTAAAGTTTTGAAGATAGTAATAAAATACAACTGTAGGAACCAGATAAATAATAAGTTTATAAAACTAAGTTTAGTTATTTAGCATTTCGTAAGTTGTTAATCAAATTTTTAGGTCACTTCTTTACAGTTATTTTTATATTGTCAGATTGTCCTTTAAAGTCATTAAAAAAAACTAATATACTTAAAAAGAGTACTTTCTAGTATAAAAACCGGTAATTGTTTAGAATGCGGCCCCACCTATTTTTGGCTATAAAAAATCAAAAAATTGAGTTATTAACATGTTTTGCAGGATTGTTAATGAGTCATTTAAGAATTATTACCGGACAACAAAATGTATATACAGGGTTTCCCAACTCTATTTATACACTTAATATCTCTGTTCCTATCATACATGATATAAAAAATTACTTAAAATAAAAAATGTGTATTTGGTAACGCTGATTTTATTAACAGTATTGGTAAATATACAGGGTGTCCCGGAAACAGAGTTTTCATTGTTAAGTACGTTTTTAAAATGGAACGCCCTGTATATTTTGCCAAATTTTGAATCTTTCTGCAATTCCAAATCAAAAATGTATATTACACCATACGTCAATTATTGCTGGTTTTTCAATTGTAGTATTATCTGATTTACTGATGTAAAAATTTAAAACGATTAAAGAATGAAAACAATTAACATAACATCCTATAGTAAATGTTTAAACTGCTGGCTGTATTTTAGTACTATTTTCTTTCATAATTATTTTAAAATAAGTCTTTTATTGTCAGAGTGACCAATTTAGATCCTTTATTAGTTACTTAATTATCTTAAAAATCAGCAACAATTGACGTACAGTGTATTTGACATTTTTGATGTAAAATTGAATGTAGAGTCAAAATTTGGAAAAATATACAGGGTGTGCCATTTTAAAAAACGTACTTAACAATAAAAACTCTGTTTTTGAGACACCCTGTATATTTACCAATAATGTAAATAAAATTTGTGTTACCAAACACACATTTTTTATCTTAAGTTTATTTCTGTATCATGTACAGGGGCAGAGGTATTTAGTGTTTAAATAGAGTTGGGACACCCTCTATAAACCCAGCAATAAATAAGTGGCTTAAAAAATCTTTGAATATTATTATTTATTGTAATATAAAAATTCGAAATTTTAGTTTGTAGTTGTTTATGTTTTATGGTTGGTATTTGTATGTAAAATAGTGTCTTGTAACATTTTATAATGTTCGTATAGCAAAGATATTGCCTCGCTGTGATTAAATTTTAGAAAGAGAAAGGTAAGAGAAAGATTTTTAAACTTATTATAGGTCTCTAGCTATATAACTTTCTGGTATTTAATAACGTTAAGTATCTGACGGTCGCTGCTTAGACTAATACAAAACCCGCTTCCATCAATTTATTCCAATAAAACAATAATTTGGCATTTCCATTTTCTTATTGGAAATTTCAATAAAATTAAATGATACCCTAGAAATATTATTAAATCTCATAATTTTATTTTTACTCCACAATAATATTTAGTGCAGGTAATTTTCTTTCTAATTTGGCAATGATATTTTTTTGTAATTTTATTGTTTATTTAGTTTTGAAAGCATTTAATATTTTTTATTCGGCATATTGTAAATTATCCAACACTTGCATATAAGTCAACACAATTAGTGATATTTTAAATTAATAAGATATCTTTTAACTGCACTCACTTGCACGAGTGAGTTATGATCCAAGGCTACACGATAGTATCACCACGGACATTTTTTAAATTGTACTTAACCTGTTAACTGTGTCATTATTCGTCATCAAAAAATCAAAAAAAGATATATATTTATTTAAAATTTTATATAAGTTTAAATTTTTAGTAAATTGTAAAGGGAAAGTCTACTCTTGCGACAATATAACTAAAAACAGACAAATATTTTATTATTTCTTTAAATAAATGAACCTAATAAAAAATTTCTTTTTAATAATCGTTTTTTTATTAACAGAGGAGACCCATCTAAAAAATATTTTACATTTTTATATTTTTATTAGGTTCATTTTTTTAAAGAAATAATAAAATATTTGTATGTTTTTAGTTATATTGTCGCAAGGACTTTTCCTTCACAATTTACTAAAAAATTAGATTAATATATAATTTAAAATAAATATATATCTTTTTTTATTCTGAAAAAAAACCAAATAATGTTTTTCACTAAAATAATCCCAGAAAATAAAATAATTTTTTAACATCCAAAAATCAATTAAAATTGTATATGGAGTTTTCTAACTTTTTGTTAATTTTTTTATTTTTTGTTTGCTTTATCAAGTGTTGGATAATAGTTATTTAACTAACAAGGGTAGTAATAAGGACTATTAATGATCGATACCAATTAAAGGGGGTTTTCCGGTTAAGAAGTTTTAAAAAATATATTTTTTTTATTGCACTTTTGAATAACCTATATTATGGAGAATATACTACTGTGATCAAAGACTAACGTGAATTTTGTTATAAAATGAAAATTTTTTATTTATTTGCCCAAATTTATTTCGTCCTCTTTAAAATAATCCCCCTCCGATAAAATACACTTGTGCTAACGTCTCTTCCAGTCCTCCATGCATGCCAAATAGTCGTCTTCAGGTATGGCCTTCAATGCACGATAGCGATTTACAAGTCTATTCAGTTGACTCAAAACGATGTCTTCGAAATGTTTGAGTTTTGGGAACAGCCAGAAGTCACACGGAGCTAAATCAGGCGAATACAGCGGCTGAGCAACTGTATGAGTAGAATTTTTTACAAAAAAGTCTCGAATAACCAATGCAGTGTGGGATGGTGCATTATCGTGATGCAAAAACTAAGAGTTCTCGCCACAATTCTAGCCCTTTCTTGCGAATGGCCTCACGCAAACGACGCATACCATTTAAATAACACTCAGTATTGACTGTTTCAATGAGTGGAAGGAATTCATAGTGCACTACACCACGATAATCGAAGAAAACAGTCAACATGACCTTGAGTTTTGAACGACTTTACATTGATTTTCGTGGCCGTGCTTCACCTTTTGCACGGAATTCACTCGATTGGTTAGTTGTTTCCGGGTCGTATGCATAGATCCAAGTCTCATCACAAGTAACATTGCGTTTTATAACGTCCTGATAGTTGACAAGCATTTCTGTACAGGCTTCTCTGCGTCGTTCTTTTTCCATGAAATTGAGAAATTTTGGCACCAAACGTGATTTAACTTTTCCGAGACCCAAATGATCCTTCAAAATCGCTTAAATCGATTCATATGATATATTTACCATATCCACAGGTCCCTTATAGATAATTGTCGATTTTTAAGCACTAAGTCCTTCACCTTCTTGGTATGTTGCTCGTTAATTGATGTTGATGGTCGTCCAGAGCGTTCCAAATCAGCAACATGTTCTCGGCCCTCTTTAAAGTCCTTATACCACTTATACACATTTTTTTCGACATGGTATCATCGCCAAATGCTTTTTGTAGCATTCTGAACGTTTCGGCACAATACATTTTATTCCGCAAGCAAAATTTAATCGCACTTCGTTGCTCAACAAAATCAGACATTGTATAAATCACCAAATCAACTTTTCTTTGTTCACAAAACCAAGCGTAAACTAAATACTAATGATGTTATTGATGTTAGAGACGTCAAATGTTTACCAGATGTTACTAGCAGTGGTACCAACTTAAAAATAAAACAATTTGCCCGAATCGGCATGCGCGAGAAGTTTAAATGAAATTCACCTTAGTTTTTCATCACAGTAGTATGGGCGAAACCGTTTTGCCCGGAAATTATTTTTTGGAGTCGAAATACACGATCATCGGACCGGTCGTCTTGCGTCATCGAGCACTCTATCCAAACCTTTAAACGCGAATTCTCAAAACTCACATTAATATTATAATTGACTATTATTTCATATTTTCTTTTACAAACATACATTTTTATTACCAAGATGTTTTTGTTTTATAATAGATCCTTGAAATAATCTAATGAATAAAAAATAAGTTAAATATATCAAGAAATTGTTACCACAAATTCGTAGTCGAATATATTATTCAAAAAAGCATCTTTGTTCTTCGTGGCTATTAAGAGCTGAATATATTTTTTTAGAGATTCCTAATTTTATAATTAAAAACGTGGAATACATACCTATTTTACTTAGAAGTTGTACTGTAAACTGACTAGTTTGTTTCTGAACTATTGTTTAACTTACAAGTGGTATAGAATTTTTAATAAACATGATTGATAGTAGGAAAACATTACACACTTTTTTGTGTTTTCTAAGACTCATTCCACACGAATAACTAAAACGCAACGTCTGACCTTATCAAAAGCATTTTTTACCATTGTATTAAATTAAACATTTAATTAGAAAACACCTAGTGGGACTTGTTCGTAAGTAAGTGCTTGGCAAACTACAAAATGTGTTCTGGAAAAAAAAATCGCTCGAGTGCAACAAAATCGTGATTGTCATCCGGGGACTTCCTTTCTTTATCTTGGGTTTGTCCGCAAGGGCTTACATCCTAAGTTCTAACGTACCAAGGGTGTTTTAAGTGGACGTAACAGATAATTTGTTAACTCGGAAAATTGAAGGAAAAAAAATCTCCTGCAAACAGCACATTCCATAGCCTAGATAGTCTAGGGATGAAGGAACCAAAAATGTGGGAAGTTCAAGGCCCCTTTAGATGAACCGTAAAAGGATAAAGATACATAAGACTGGCACTACGTGTTTCTTTATTAAGAACTGCTATAAATTTACAAATTTCTCGGAGCAAAATCAGTGGAAATGCCTATAAAAGAGCGACATATCCCCTATAACCCGTCGTTGAACAAGACCTTGAAGCTTTTGTGGCTATGGATATTAGTCCAGTAAATAAAGGGACAAACCTGTAAATAAATCTATACAGTGTTCCCTTGTGGCTCAATTCTTATTTCTTCGGGGGTGCTTTCGAGCATCCCCGAAGACAACAGAACATTAACAGGTGGGAAAGGGCTGAAAATGGTCTCTCAAGGCCCGAAAAATGGGTTTCCCGCTAATATCTGCCAAAATATGCGAATTGGAGAATTTTTGTTTGGACAAAAAATGAAGATCGCCTTGTAATCTACAAAAATGGTCCTTATAATTTTTTTCGAAAAATCTATAGTTTTCGAGATAACAGGACCCAAAAGTCCCCTCATTTTAGCTGCCGCTCTACCGCTAGAATGCCGCTTTCTTCATGGATTCACTTATAAGCGGGCGGACGAATTGTTTCATTACTCGGGCAATAATGTACATTTTTAATCATTCAAAGTTCATCGGAATGGGAAAACCCGTACCTATCACTGCATATGAGTTTGGGTCCATTCTGATTTTTCTAGAATATTTAAAAAAGCGGTCAAAGTTTTTTTTCGCAATATTTTGAGAGTATCTCATTAATTTATTGATATTTTTTGAAAAAATAGCTTGTTATTAACATTCCTTTTTTATAATGAAACCTTAGCAAGTGTTCAATGATCCCAGAAAATTTCCTTCACCATCTTTCTTGCGTTTTGATAAAAAATTGTTTTGCCCATCAGCATTTTTAAACCGTTTCCGGCTATCTATCCAGTGTGGAATGTTGATTTTTCGACGGCCGTTTTTGCAAAAATAGTGGTGTTGCAAAAAATGGTAAGGACCATTTTTGTAGATTTCGAGGTGATCTTCATTTTTTGTCTAAACAAAAATTCCCTAATTCGCATATTTTGGCAGATATTCGCGAGAAACTCATTTTTGGGACTTTGGGGGGCCATTTTCAGCGGGTTCCCACGTCGGAATCGTGATAAACTTTTTCTCGCTTGAAAGCATCCACGAAGACCTAAGAATTGCGCAACAAATGAAAATTGTACAGATTTTTTTATAGCTTTGGGTACTTTCAGGTCTCCAGTTACTGGCCTATATAATGTGTTTATGCGAATTAAAGTTATGATGAAAATTAATGCCTACGTAGTTAAATTACTCTTTGTTCGGTAGGACTTGATCGCTAATAAGTAAACGATGAGAATTGGCACACTTTTTGCGCGACTGAGAACATGATTGTATTTTTGAAGCATTAAACTGGACAAGATTTTTGGCGCGCCAATCTAATATCTTAAATCTGAATTTCCAGTTAAATTGTTTCGGTAATTTGTTTACAAATTTCGAAAAGATCGTGAGAAGAAGAGCAGGTAAGATTCCAAAGGTAGGTGACAAGAAAATCCCTTAGACCATTTTAGTCAGCTGAGTTATAGTGCGAGACAGTAATAGGGTTACTAAGCCGAGATATTTGGTAGAGTTTAGGGTTGAAAGTAAGAAAAAGATCTTATGGGTTTGAATTTGGATTGGGAACCTTAGAAAAATAGGTGAGTTCCCTAACCAATCCTTATTATGAGCAATAAAGTCACCAAGAACGATTACTTCGGCTAAGAAAAATTGGAATATAATATTTCCAATCCTTACTAAAAAAAGGCAAAGGACTCGATGTGGGAATTGTCAACATATTTTATATCGTAAAATTTTAGGGATAAGTGAATGGTTTGATATTGTGAGGTGATTTCTAACGGCTTTTTTGCCTACATATAAAGGAGAACGTGTCTTTATTTGTAGGACGAAAAAAGGTTTTCAAGAATCCATATGTCTTGAGAAAGTTAATGCCGCCTAAAATGTATCTAAGAGCATCTAATTAAATGCAATCCAAACTTTTACTACGTTTTTAAGGGTTCTTTATTAAAAAAAGTTATCATAAATAAAAAAATCAATATGATCGCTAGATCCAAAAGCGCCGCACTTTGAACGTGTATAGTACGAGCCTTAGGTGTTAATTTTATTAAATACTGAGTTAAATGTTTTTGTATTGCGAAATTTTACCCACTATGTGTATTTTTGTTAACTAAAATATATAGACGCTTTTGCCTAAACTATAAAGTTGTAATTAAATTAGTACAAACGTATTAGGCGCAGTAACAAAACAAGTTTTTTTTGTAAATCATTTATTGTGGAAAAATATTTATTAACAAAAAATTAACTATACTAAGTTGAATCAGTTTAATTTTTTACATGTTATGGGAGTTAACATTCCAAAATAAGAAGTTTTTTAAAAATCTTAAAGTACATTTTTTTTAAATTCTGACATTAATGTTATTCCTAAAATGTATTATGTTACCTCCCAAAACCGCATTTCAAATATAACTATCTTTTAAATAGTGCAATAATTAACAAAAGAAGGAATGTCTTGTTTTATATCCATACTCTTATGATTTTATTTAAAAAATCACCTAAAATGTAAATTTGTATAACCAATTTGGTAATTATTACATTTTACACACTATGTTAAAGTATCTAAGCAAATTTTATATTATGTATCCAAATTATGTAAAAAATTATTTATATTGTGACATTTAATAAATAATGTTATAAATAATCGATTAGTTTTTTATTATTAGAATTTACCTTATTATCAGAAGTGAGAATTTGTCGAAAACAAAGAAATGGGCTTACAGAATTTTCCCCAAATTTTGATCAAGTAGGGTTAGTGACATACATTTACGGGGTATTTAGAATAAATTTAAATAGCGGCTAATTTATCACTCGTCTCTCCAAACGAAACAAGAAAAAAATATCTTTTAAAGAAGTAAGTAAAAAATGCACATTTTTTACTTAATACTAAAACGAACCTATTTGAACAAATGTAAGCATTTAGGGCTACCTAAATCAAAAACTGAAACTAAATACCTAAAAAAAAATAATATCTAGAGACCGGCTAATGCCGGCCGCATACATACAACTTTTTAATCGAGCAACTGTTTAGTCGAGTTGTGTGCTTGTGCGATTTTTATGACGACCAAACAGTTTAGTCGCCGAAGGTGCGCATACAGTCAATTCAGTCGCTATCGATTTATGTTCTTGTTTGCATAGCCGCAGGACGACTGTTTAGTTGAGCGTATGCGCACTCCAATACATGGCAATACTCATTGAACTGTCGGATAGTTGCTCGACTGATTAATCAAAAGGCGATCGATGTGGTTTTACGACTATTTAGTCGAACAACTATCTAGTTGGTAATATGCGCACCTACATACATTTCCATATACTTTTAACGTGTGACTAAACAGTTGTTCGACTAAGGGCCCCCGCGCACTGGCCACTTTAATTACCGGCAACTAAATAGTTTACTCACCCGTAAGTAGCCCGCCATCGCGCACTGGCGACTTCTCAGCTTATTGCGCTTATTCTGAGACTTCGCAAAAACAAGCAAAGGAACAAAAAGTTCTGGGTACATCCAATAATTAGTCCCAGACTTTCTGATGGGCAATTTTATAAGCTGTTTGATAAATTGAAAGAATATTCAAATAAGGTCTTTAATTACTTTAGAATGAGCATTAAAACCTTTGATTAACTACTGGTTACGCTTGAACCTCCCAACCGCTGTGTTCACACATCGTCGTTGTGGTTGGGCCCAGTTGGATCTTTTGGAACATGAGCTAGAGTTGCTGGTTATCGGCAACTCTCTTGGCTAGCGTGTGGAACGGGATCCGAAGCTAAGATGAACACAAGGCTTTAACTCAAGGTGTTAGCATACCGTGCTGATTAGTGAATGATATCCTGTGCCTTAAACAAGTGTCTCCAACGGTGCCTCTGAGATACAGGGCGACCTCTCAGAGTATCTAGCCTTACTGTGGTAATGCGGGGCTCTGCCGTGATGGACTATTACTTCCCTAGCTCCAAGCATAGAAAAAAAGTGACAAAGGTGCGCTGACGTTTAGAGAGGTGCCACTCAAGGTCACAAGCAGACAAAGGTGCGCCGACCGAAACGGGTGAATCCGTTTCGTAAGGTGCCCCTGAAGTCACCGGCGCCTGGTTCACGGGGAAGGACTAATCCATCCCGAACAAACAGGTGCTTAGGAAGGGTTCCCCGAATCCAAACAGAAGGCCCGACAGAAACGCCTTTATAGGAAAAAAGGTTCCCTGGCTTTAAACAGAAAGCGGATAGAACCGTTTTTATAGGATAAGGCCGGAGATGCGGCCTCAGAAAGAACATCTGGTTCCTGTAACAAGGACCTGGTAGCTACCCACGTCACTAGAACGGGAGAGGAGGGCATGATGGATCTAATCGTCTGCTCGTCATACTCTCCAGGAGACAGGGACACCAGAACACATCAGAACACATTGTGCTCGTGTCCGGTAGCGACACGAGTAAGAGGGGATGTAAGAACTCTCTCCCAATCTGGCATCGGATTCATTAGAAGTCCGATCCTATAGGGAGAAATATAAAAAGGTGTAAGCCACAATAGACCGAGCGGTCGCAGTGGAGGGCGTAAAAAGTCCACTCACTTTAAACCTACCCTACCTACCCTTGAACCTCTAATAACTTACCAAAATACGTCATTACGACAGGCTCTACCGCCTCAAGAAAAATGGGCTCTAATGTAAAGAAAATAATAATACTAGGTGCTAATAGTTTAAATTATTTATTGCAAAAAGTAATGAAATGGCTCTGAACAGGCCGTCAAGCAACTGAATAGTTGACAGTGCGCGCGGTTAGACAGAAACCTACGTGGTCTATTTCTGCCGGCAACTGTTTACTCACCATCGGAATAGGTCCGGACGCAATTATTTAGTTACGGCAACTAAAAAGTCGCCTGTGCGCGGGGTCGCATTCAATACCGTGTGTTTCATTCGAATTTCTTCAAAGCAACTAGATAGTTGCTTCGAAAAAGTGCGCGGCGGCCCTAAAAGTTGTATGTATGCGGCCGGCCTAACATCTGCGGACATACAGCCCGTCGCGAATGGTAATTAAATATAAATTTTAAAAATGCATCTAGTACCCCTCGTTTTATTCTGTAAAATAAATTTAATAATTAACAAAATATTAAATTTCTTTTGGTAAAAACACTTTCTTGTGGAACAGCAGGCGAACTCTGTAACACTATAGTGAAGAAATCTCCTGTCTTTAATAGAAAATCTCCTCCTTTTTTCCTTCCTTTTTCTCGGTTATAATCGGATTTCCGAATGGCTAGTTCGGAGTATAGAAATAGAAAGACCAGCAAGGGTCTTGCTACGATTTGTTCTTTTTCTATCCCATGAAAATGTACATAAGCTTATCCCTGTTATTGCTTTACTTATTATTTCATTTTGAACTTTTTAAGTGATCCTAACCCACCAACCTGCAAATCTTTGTTTACTTATGTGTTTATTTTCTAAGTCATATTTTGATTATTTGAATTACTCGTAATTGCCTAGAGTGTTTTATGTTGTTAAGTTCATCTTTAAATAAATAAATTAAATTATTAAAGTTTGGTGTTTGTGGTCTGTGGTTAGAAGATTATAAAATGAACCCAATTTTTATGCATTTTGTAGAAGAGACCAACTTTGGGAAACAAAATAATATTTTTTGTCTTAAACCCCATTAGTGTTTTAAATGTATTTTAAGTGAAAATGTGTATACATATTTTAAATATATTTAGACATGGCACTTTAAAATAAAGCATTTTTTATAATTTTTTGCGATTTTTATTCATCTTTGAAATTTCCTCACATTTCTTTAACATATTTTACAGACGAGGTACAATTGATTCCTTTTTGGATTTTATTCTGAATGCCCTGTACAATTATGTCACGGACCTTACTTTTTATTTACCCTATTAATTAGTTTAATCCGCTAAATATGGGAAAAAGATATTTTATAATTATATATTTTTTAAGCAGTTACAATAGGTTTGAATAAATAGTTCGTTATAAGTAATGTTCAACTCAATTTTAACTTGGCACACCCTGTAGGATTGTTTTAAAAACTAAGGCTCAAGAAACTTATGAGGTCAAAAGTGCAATAAAATAATTTAACCTAAATTGTTTTCACTTTCTTTTTATTCTTTAAATCATCTAAAACGTGGAGTAGGTCTACTGGAGAAACCACGTTAAAAGAAACGCATCAAGTACACTACCTCACAGGTGGCGTTCCTTACATTTCATTAAAATATTTTAGGATTTTTCAACCAAATTTCTATTTTAGAAAATAATCTGAACAGCTTTTTGGATTTTTCTTTAAAATGTATTAATAATTTGCCTGTATATTTCCCTATCAAATTTTACATTTCTTAATAAAATTTTCAAAAACTACTGAAAGCCCTATAACTACATTGCGCCAAAAAAGTTTCGCATCACCTCTATTTTTTACATAAGACTAAGTGAAAACATGTCCTAGCGTAAATCCTAATTTCTTCTCTAAAAAAGGAGCTATCAAGATGAACAAAACGTTAAAAAAAACAAGGCTTCAAGGTTTTGATAATAAGAAAATCTGCTACTATCGGCGAATCTTTTTATAGATTGTGCATTTTTCCACAAAGCAACCTATGTTTTCATGTTGAATAATATACTAGATTTCCGTTACCGAAATTTAACGAGCCACTTAGAGAAAATGATATGGAGTACCAATTAGTGATAGAAATAATAAAATCTTTTTAAAATATTTCTTGTCTATTTCTAACTCCATTGAATTACAAAGTTCGCCTGCAGGTTTGCAAAAGCCATACAATTCTGAAAATCTTGTTTTGATTTAAGATAATTGACTTAAGTGGGTTCTCTGGTTTGATAGGATCAAAAAATCGATTATTATTTTTGGATAAAATGTTTCTTTAATATGTTTAGAATATGGTGGTAAAGTGATTTTTTAAAATTCGAAGCCATTATAAAGATACAGCAGTTAGAAGAGGCATGTGCTCGGAGCGCTGAGAGGCTGACCCTATTGTATTCTGTCAGCTTGTTCTTGATACCTAAGACCGTTCTTACAAATGTATGATTGTACATATAGAGCAGTAAATAATCCGGAAAATGTGGAAAAGTCGATAACAAGCTCCGATTTGAAAATTTTTTGTTTTTAGGTGTTCTGTAGACCATCAGAAACATTCATCACCACTTACATCTGCCTTGCAAAAAAAATGAAAAAATTAGGGTAGTTTTCCAACCCCCAAATAATCTTTACTAGTAAAAACTGATAAAAATGCTTTACAATTCACAATTTCATTTCGGAAATCGTCTCCCGGGGGTTTTTGGGGTCGCTGATTACGAATCCGTTGCCGAAAATCATGTGAGGGAGAGTGCACCCAATCAAAACCAGCCCTAGAAGTGACAGAAATGGGAAAATTTTAAAAATTCAAAATTTTACTTTGGAATTAAGTCTTGGGGGTTTTGGGAGTCGCTAATTACCACCCTGACTTAATTTTTGACCGTGGATTCGTAATCAGCCACCCCAAAAATCCTCGAAAGACGATATCGGAGGTAAATTTTGAATTTTTAACTCTTAGGGGTGGTTTTATTGGGGTGCAACCACCCTCACTCGATTTTTGACCACGGATTCGTAATCAGCGACCCTGAAAACCCCCGAGAGACGATTTCCAGGGTAAAATTTTAAATTTTTCCCTCTTTCTGTAACCCCTAGGGGCGGTTTTAATGGGGGTGCAACCACCCTTACCTGATTTTTGACCACGGATTCGTAATCGGCGACCCCAAAAACCCCCGATATAGGATTTTCGAGGTAAAATTTTGACTTTTTAAAATTTCCATATTTCTGTAACCCCTAGGGGTGGTTTTGGGGGTGCAACTACCCCTACACGATTTTTAACCGCGGATTCGTAATCAGCGACCCCGAAAACTCCCAAGAGATGATATTCGAGGTGAAATTTTGAATTTGAATTTTTTTTAATCAGTTTTACTATTGGAGATTATTTGGGAGTGGGAAAAATACCCTAATTTTTTCATTTTTCATTGCAGGGCAAATGTTAGTGGTAATGAATGTTTCTGAGGGTCCACAGAATACGTACAAACAAAAATTTTTAAAAACGGAGTTGTTTATCAACTTTTCCGGCTTAATTACTGGGCTAATGTACAGACAAGTTTAAACAAATTTAGGAAAAAAATGGTGTAGTTATTTACCTTGTAAAATTTATTTAAGTAATGGTAAGTTAGGATTTTTATAGTTTTGTAACTTTACTTGAAATTTTAAACGCGTTTGTCTCAAAAGTAGTTTTTTTAGACTTTTCTTCATTATATACGTATTCCGAGAGCGGCTTGGCCGATTCACTTTAAATTTATAGATTCGACTCAGCACATATAGACGCACGGAATAGTCTATTATCACCCTAAGATTTAAAATACATTTTTGTTTAACAAAAAGTTAACAAAAAAGACATGAAATTTAAAATTTTCGTTTATTTAAGCTTAAAGATTAAAGCGCCGCCGATGTTTTTAGTTTCAGATAACACAATCCCACAAAAAAAAATAAGTGTTCGGACTTGTGGGTCTGACATATGTATTCCCATGTATTTTTTGACGCTGAATCCGATCCCCAGCTCAGAAATGGCCCTCCACGTCTAAAATTGGCCCTAGAGGCGGGGTCGAAGGTGCATTCTCAAGCCAAACCGGATTTGTGTACCGGGAAAATGACCCCGACGTGTTTTCGACGCCGCAATCACAACAGTGGTATTTTTATGTACTTTTAAATTCTGGAACTCACACTGCGTTTAAAAATTTTATAGCCAACTGGAATTTCCCGTTTGGGACCGGGAAAATGACCCCTTAGATCGGAAAATCGAGTTTTGGACGTCGCAATCGCAATAGTGGTCTCCCCATGAAAAAATACCCCTGACGGGGTTGAAAAATTAATGGATTTTAATATGTTCTTCTACTCTGCAAGTAGGTTTAAAATCAAGCAGGTTCCATCACGCTCGGATCACGCCTTAATTCAAGAATTACTTGTGAGTGATAGTTTTTCCAGATATTAAAAAGATTCTGAATGCCCAATTCATCGATTCCAATGCCTCTATCCTTTCCCCATATATTGCGTTACACTTAATTGTCAGTACGGAACTTCAGAACGCTATAAAATATAGAGTGTAAACGATACAGTACACGATTTTCCGGCCCCTAAGGGGTAATTTTCCCGGTTCCAAACGGGAAATTCCAGTTGGCCATAAACTTTCCGATTACAGTCTAAGTTCCAGAATTTAAAAGTACATAAAAATACCACTGTTGTGATTGCGGCGTCCGAAATACGATTTTCCGCCCCCCAGGGGATCACTTTCCCAGTTCCAAACGGGAAATTTTAGTTGGCCATAAACTTTTCGAGCACAATTTGACTTCCAGATTTTAAAAAGTACATTAAAAATACCACTCTTGCGATTGCGGCATCCGAAACACGATTTTCCGGCCCCCAAGGGGTTATTTTCCCGGTCCCAAACGGGAAATTTTAGTTGGCCATAAACTTTTCGACCTCGCCTCAAACCGGATTTTATTTTTCAGGCTCTATAAGGGCCAATTTTGGCCCCTGGGGTCAATTCCAGACATGGGCGGCCATTTCTGAGCTCGGCATCGGATTCAGCGTCGAAAAATATATGGAAATGCATATGTCCGACCCTCAAGTCCGAACACTCATTTTTTTTGTGGCCTACGGCTCGTGTCATAATCTTCTTCCGCGTAAATGGCAGCCATCACTATACAGTAAAGCGCAGAGAACTACGAACATAGGACAATCCTGGAGCATTTTGGATGTACCTAAAAACGCCGCACGCATTGCTTATCGATCAATAATTTTCGGTAAACAAATTCATAAGACGCGCGTCGGCCGGCAAAGCGATCAACTCAATACGTTTATTCCTGAAATAATTCTTTACTATCGAACGCTCGACAGCTAAAGTTTTACTGTGTCGATTATTTGCGACCAAAAGTTTTTTTAATAAAATAATAATTATTAATAATGGATGTTTACGAACTGGAAGAGAAAATTAAAATTATTAAATGGTATCACCGTGAAAATCCTGTTAGGGGAATTAGGGAATTATTTATTAATTTATTTCCAACCAGGCCGACTCCCACGATTTCCACTATTCACCGAGTCATTAAAAACCTTCTGACATTTGGTTGTTATCTCCAAAAAACATAAACATGATAGTGTCCCAGAAGAAAACAACGAAAGGAAAATGAAGGAAATTATGGTAGTGGCAAGTGTTATTAAAAATCCTACAATTTTCATTAATACAATTGCAAAACAGGTTAATTTGAGCAGAAGATCAGTGGGTAGAGTGCTGAGAAAAAATGGATACCGATCCTACAAAGTAAGAAAAACCTATGAAATTTTCTCTGATGATCATTTTAGACGAATGCAATTTTGTGAAACTGTAATGAAAATGGAAAATAACAATGATTTTTTTTCTTGGGTCACGTAAAATCACAAATTTATGGTTTCCAGGAGAATAGGGCAAATAATCTACAAGAATTGCAATTATAAATTGAAAATTCTTTTAGGATTATTACCCTCAGCATTCTAGCAAATGTCAGAAGGCGTTTTATGACAATCTTGGTTATTGTTTGGCTCAAGAAGGTGGTTTATTTGAGCATCTTCGATAACTTCAAAGAGTTTTTCTTTTTTTATTCTATGAATGCACATTAATTTATTTTTTTAAGAATATCTTCTACGTTCCATTATTTATTTGAGAAAATTCTTTTATTTTATTAGGAAAAACTGTTTGGTTCTTAAGACCCTAGCAAACGTTCAGGTCCCGTAAGCAACTAATTTTAAATTTATGGCTGATAAGAAATCCGATCGAAGTCGGTTGACGCTAGCTAGCTCCTGCTACTTGCCTATAAACACTGCATCCTCTTACTAAAAATAAAAACGTAGTACAGAACTAAACTGGGCAGATAATTCTTCCGAATTTATCACCGCACTCCCCACCAGTCCCAACCAAAAATGAACCACGCGAGGAAACGAGACGGAAATTGAAATACAAGCCACAAAATTATTATTGGTATTTTAGAATTGGGTACATCCAAAATCGCCCAGGAGCCTCCTATGTTCGCAGTACGGTGCGCTTTACTGTATATTATGCTTATTAAATAATATATTATTTTTAATTAAAATACTTTTGGTTTGAAAAAATTCGTTGTTAAAAAAATTATTTCTTTATGGTCGATGAATTCACTATAAATTAAGGAAATTAAATTAAAACCAAGATATATTATATTTTTTTCGAATGATAAAATTACCTGTTCTCAGCACCGAAAAGAGAGAAATTGTAAACTATGTAATAAAAATTATTAATATTTAAAAATATATTTTACCTTACTTAACTCTATTTATAAACCAAATTTTGTTAAAAGCTTTTATTAAAACAACTTAATTAGCTATAATATGTAAGTATTAAAGATTTAGAATAACCAGGATAGTTATAGGCTTTTAGCTAACAGATATTTTTCTAGGCCTAATAATTATACTTGTAGTTGTTTCCGGAAAAATTTATATATTAATTAAAACCACTTAGAAGTTAATTTTCTTTTTTATTTAAATACCAAAAAATAAAATATTGAGTGCAGCAACATTTACATTTGTTTGGGTTTTTACTTAAATCTTACTTATAAATTATTTATAATTAAGATTGATATCTGGAACTAAAGTTAAAAATAGTGTGGAACCTGCTTTTTATGTTTTATGAGCTAATTGAATTATAGAAAATAAAAATTGGAAATTTCGATATTTTTTAATTTTTGGATACGGATAGATTGTGTTATGCCAACAATATCTGATTAGTTGCCACCCATAGAACGTGTGCATTTTATTTACATTAAAACAAATCTTGTTAATTATCTGGTAAATATAATCCCTTTTAAAAATAGTATAAAATGTAAGCTTATAAAATTATTTAAAAAAGGATAAGTTTTTTTAAAGAACCAATAGAATATATTTATTAGAATATAGACTTGCAAATACAGGTCATTATTAAGTATCATAAAAAAAATTACAAAACGTCATATAAAGTAAAAAGCTATTAGAATCTCCCAAGTTTTTAAAGCAAAATTTCTTAAAAGTTCGTTTAATTTTTTTCTTTTAATTTCATCTTGACAACGGTGGCCGACTTGCCACCCAAACGTAGATTAATGTTTTTGATTTTTGGGTTTTTTTGGAGGAGTTTTCTTCTTTTTTGTTGCAGGCGATCTGCAAGTTCATATGGGCCAAGAGAGCTAAGCAGACTCAGCTCACTATACCCCAGGACCTGGACCGAAGTGGTCCCATTTTCTAGAAAATTTCAAAGTAAGTACCTACTCTTAAAGAAAACATATCAAAACAGTGAGTAATTTATTTTTAAAGCTGTTTAAAATGTCTTCCATTTAGTTCAAAGCATTTTTTTGTTGCCTAAAAGGACCTTTCTACATCTTGGAGCATTTCGGGTAGATTTGTTGTAAACACGTTATTTATTCTTTGCTGCATGTTCTGCTCAGTTATTGAACGTTCCGTATAAAGAAGGTCATAGATAAAAGTCGAGTTTGGTTAAATCGGGCGATCTTGCAGGCCATCTATCTGGTCCTTCTCTTCCAAACCAACGATTTTTTAAGTGTTATTTAACAAAGTTATGCGAAAAATGGACTGGAGCTTCATCTTGTTGTGAACACATATTTTGTGACCGTATGGGGAATTTAAAAGCAACGCTGGTAAATCGTTTGTTAAAAATTTGCAATACACACAACTACATGTTTTCCAATAATTTTGTATTTTTTGTAGCGTCTTAGTCAATATTATGCTTGTTCACGTTTCACGTGGCCTCATCAGAAAATAAGACGTTCATAAAAATTATGTATTTTCTTAAAGGCGAAATCGTGTCCATTTACAAAACTTAACTCTACTCTGTTAGTCATTTTTTGTCAAGTGCAGTTAAATATATGCATATGTATTTTTAAAATTCTCTAAACTGACCTTTCACTTATTCCAACTTCTTCTCTAACACACACCTGATAAATGTTTGGTTTTTTGTAACTGTCAACAAAACTGCTAATTGATTTTTCTTGTTTGTAACCTTTTCCATTTTTTCTTCCCTTTTGTAATCTACGCTCTTTGTTTTAAGAAAAGACTCGACCAGTCTGCTAAAGCTTATTGGTTCTGTATGACGCCTTTTTGAAAACTGAGCCGACTCTGAAACTGAAACAATTTTTGTCAATATTCCCCAATAAAAAATTATGTCGATGAGCTCTTGCTTTAAAAAAAAATTTTAAAATAAAATATCATTTGCTTATTGTTATTTAAAAACAAGGGCATTAATAAGGACGATTAATGATCGAGGTCATTTAACGTACGAGTTAAGAGACCGCTTTAAGGGTTGAGATTAATCCCCGAGTTAGTTACAATATTTTTTCAGCAATCGGTTTGTTGTTAAATTGAAAAAATAATATTTTTCTTTCGGGATTTATTTTGAATTTAGGTGACTGGTGTCTTAAAGGATGTTATTTAAATGCCAAGATTATAAATAGACTTAATGCTTGTTTTGTATATTTTTAGCCACCTGTTGTTGTTGTTAAATAAATAAATAAATAAATAAATAATAATTTTTTGTTTATAATACTTATAAATAAACGATCGTCAAAAAAATATGTTACTTATGTATTTCGTAGGCATAATGTCAGAATTATTTGTTAATAAACATTGCTGTTATTCCATGGCTGTATACACTTTTTTTAATATTTACTAATGAAATGGGCATATTTGTAGTTTTTGGTAAAAATCTTAAAAACGATGATAATATACAGGCTGATTCATTTAAAAAGCTTAAAAAAAACTGATTTAAAACTTTTGAAACCAAATTTTGGACACCCCGTATAAAATAGAAAAACATATTTAATGCCAAGGTATTATTAGACTTCTTGTAATAAATTTCAGATTATAAAGCTCGGACCAAACAGATTTAAGACCGTTTTTGTAATAACTGGCAAAACGATTTTTTATTGTTTTTAATTTATTGCTTGTAAACTACTAAAGCAAATTATATAAAGTTTTGAAAATTAGAAAAATAACACAAAAGAACTAAAACATGCAAAAAATGCAGGGTGTACCATTTAAAAAATCAATTTTTTGTGATTATTTTTTTATTGACCACTCTGTAAACGCGAAAATATTTTCCCGACATACAGTCATATGTAAAGTATAGGTCACCGTTCGAACAAAATTCCTAACTTAATTGATATAAGAGCTATGGGTGCCGGACGCACTGTTGCAGAACCCTGTACACAATAAGCATATTATTAAATCAAATTGATCTAATCTTAAGCATCCTAAAGCTAACAGGATGTTCTTACTTTAATCTTTATTCTATAAAAATGTCATGTTACAAAAACTTTATGTTTTTCTCTAAACTTAGTAAAAACTCTACAACTTTTTTTTTCTAAAAGACTAAGAAATATTCGTTTATAAAATTAAACATCCTGTACAACATGTATATCTGCATGTTAAAGCGCAAAAAACTCTAGTACAGATTATACCAAAAACTAAAATTTAAGGTTTATAGGACTACATAATCTCTTAAATATTTAACATCTCGCCAACAAAAAAGCATATTCCTGTAAACTGGCAGGATTATGCGTTCTGGACCGGAAGTGCGATTGGCCCGCGGGGGGTCCGCGCGCGCCAATGCTCGCCATCGACACGCCTTCCGGTCGGCAGGTTGAACTTTTAAAAGATAAATAAGCAAATATGGATGGATTTTTGTTCAGATAAATTAAAAATAAGATTAAATATAACATTTTGTTTTTAGCAAAATAGATTGTCACGTATTCAATATTTATTAGAACATGGAAGCGAAATTTTTAGTTTTAAACTAGCAGACGAAAAACAATGAATTAAATACGTTTTTTTTTTAAATTTTATATTATACATGATCACAATCCATCTATGTTTATATCCCCAAAACTAAAATAAAATGAAAAGAAATTGTATATAATTATAACATTAAAGTAAAGTAAGTAAAAGCTTACAGATAAAAAGATCTTAAGGTCTGGAGGAAAAGAAAAGAATAAAGGGACAGACTAAGCGGGAAATCGAGGTTTTCAAATAAATTCTTTGGGGTTTATAAAAGGCTTGTTTAAGAAATCTAGCCGAAACTATGTTGTTAACTAGAATTATTTAAACTATATAAAATTTATCGTGTCACTTGAAAGAATCATTTTTTATCTAAATCATACATAATATACACTGATCAGTGTTGACATGCAAAATTAAGAAATTGATAAAAGTTAAACTGATTTGTTACAACTTTAATATTATATATTCAGTATAAGCTAAAATTATGGAATTATTCGGTAAGATTGTAAATGTAATATTTGGGAAAAAGTCAATTTTCTTAAAAGTTGTTGAAAAAGAGATGTTTCAACGCCAGTTACTATAAAATACTACAGTAAATAAAAAACTGGAGCTAAAAGATAATGTATTTTAAACTTTTCCTTCTTTTATCAATTTTCAATTCCTATTATTTGAAAAGATACACCGTTTTGAAGCTATACATGTTTTTATTGACTTTATCAGGAAAAATAACACACCATTTTTATCATG